>MUZK01003804.1:0-16785 GCA_003013055.1 Juglanconis sp. DMW523 | reverse complement strand
CGCCCCCGCTCCCGCCGCCCCCTTCAGCTAGCCATGATGCCATGTATCCAGATGATAAGTCCTAGCCTTTGCTACAAGGAGGCTGGGTCGATCGAGTCCACGGACCTCGTATCGCTCGCTGGACCGGCGATGCTGGGGTAGCGAGGTGCATGGGCTGTTGAACCACAAGTATCGATACCTCTCACCTTTCAACCCGGATCTCCGCCGAGAACATGAGTGATAGGGCATCATTACTGTCAGCAGTCATCGCACTCAGACGAGTACTCCTTAGGTTGGTGTTCAAAGAACTTTTATTTCATGTGATAGCAAGAAAGAAAGTAGAGTTCGCCTCAAGTCATTAACCCCCCGTCTTTTTTTGTCTGTCCGTGCTTCCTCCGCCAAACTCACCGACGACGTCTCCAAGAGCCATCAGTATCTCCAAAGACCAAGGACGTGCGTGCGTGACGTTGTCTCCGTTGCTTCATGATGCGAAGCTAAAGACCGAAGTCGAGAGAAAAAAACGAGAAGGGCAGGCAAAAGTGGAAACAATTGTCCATTGGTTTGCCATCATCGAGTAGGCTACTTCGCGTGGAGGTCGTGGCGAAAGGAACCTGAAGTAGGACGAAGATGAGCATTGGTTTGCCGTAGAAGTGATGCCCTGCCCTCCGTAATGTGCGAAACGCCGAGAATCAAGGAAAGAAAATAAGTAATGTACAAGCCGTTCAATACGGCCAAAGGAAGAAGGCCGAGTCGAAGAAACCGGGGCAGAATGTGACGGTTGAACCGCCCGTGAAGAAGTGAGCATCAGGTTGGGTATCGGCCACGTTTGTGTGAAGGATGTCGAGTAAGTAGCATTAGCCACAGCAGACAATCCAAGCCAAAGACAGAACGACAATGTGTTCCGCTGATATGCCTGAGCCGAGACGAAAACGAAAGCACGATCGTCAGACATGTCGTGAGAAAGCCCCCGTCAAGGACGAAAGTGCTGGTGCTGAGCCGAAGAAAATGCAAACGCAATCATCGGTCTCGTCAAATCGTAATCATCATGCTTCCACTGTCAATTGAAGACAAGCAACCTCACTCACTTCGCAGTCAGAAACACCCCGAGGGTTCTAATTCATGGTCAAGACTTGAGCCTTGGCGACGCCACGAGGAACAATGCTGCGGCCGGTATCATCACGGTAGCTGATACTGGGTGTGACGACGATGGCGACACGGATGTGCTTGTGCTGCAGCGACAGGCCGTGCATGTCGTTGTTCAGGGCGATGTGCGAGTCGTGACTGAACTTGACGGCGCACTCGTTCCAGGTGAATGCGAACGACAGCCGGCTGGTCATCATCTTCATGGAGATCTCCATGGCCGCGTTCGCGATGGAGTGCAGGCCCACGATGGCCTCCTTGCCGGCGTTGGGGTTGACGAAGGGACCGGCAATGTCCTTGAAGCGGTTGGCGTGCTGGCCCTGCTTGAACTTGCGGAAGCGGCCATAATCCTCATCCTTGGCGATCTCTTCGACGACGCGGCGCAGTTGCTTGCGTGCATCACGGCGTGTCTCCAGCGGGTGGCCGATGAACTCGATGATGGGGCCGAGCTTGTTCAGCTTGGCGTCGGTCTCGTCGTCCCAACCCAGCCAGAACTTCCAGGAGAAAATCTCTTGCTCGATGTACTGCAGAAGCAGACGCGAGATGAAGTGAG
Source organism: Juglanconis sp. DMW523 (assembly GCA_003013055.1). NCBI lineage: Eukaryota > Fungi > Ascomycota > Sordariomycetes > Diaporthales > Juglanconidaceae > Juglanconis > Juglanconis sp. DMW523. Next base: position 15,113 of record MUZK01003804.1, on the reverse strand, counting down.
AGCGGTGAGCAGGCGAGTTCAGCATGAACAGCGCGTGCTTGGGAGCAGCCTGGCTGTCCTTGTAGCAGCTGGCAACCTTCAGGATGTAGTCCCACAGCTTGGGGTTCTTGGACGTGGCTTCCTCCACAGCACCGGGGATGATCTGCGCGCAGTACATTTCGGCCCATCCGTGGGTGGCAGTGAACATTCTCATGAACATGTCCTTCCACATCTTGGTCTCAGGATCGATCTCGGAGTCGTCGTCACGACGGAGAACGAGGGCATTTGACTGGTGCGACTCGGAGCCACGAGCAGAGTGGCTATTATCGTGACGAGACTGAGCGTATTGGGCAGGAGCTTGGTAGCTGGGACCGCCGTAGCCGTAGCCGGGAGGCATCTGTCCGTTGCCGTGAGGATCCCGTCCGTAGTTGGGGGGAACCTGAGAGCCGTACGCTCCCATAGGGGGAGGGAAGGCGCTGTAAGGAGCCAGAGCTCCGGTCATGGGGTTCAGGGGTCCCATAGGGGCCATGGGCATGGGGTGACCGAAGTGACCATAGGGGTTGGGGGGAGGGACACAGTGACCGTGGCGGTTGTCTCGCTCGTTGCGCGTAGCACCAGAAGGCATGGCAGGATACTGGCTTCCGGATGAGGCGAAGTCGAGCTTCTTCAGATTGTTCAGGAGGAACTCCTCATCCTTACCGTCGAGGGTGGACGTGTACTTTGGCTCAGGGACGGGAGGGCTGCTGCGGAAACCGATCTCAGAGGTCGCTGAGTGAGGGAACTCAATGTCGGACGAGGAGTCATCGTAGGTCCTGTTGGTGGTCCTTGAGATCTTGCTGGCAACCTTGCTGCCGTTGGCAGCCTTCTCCTTCAGCTTCTGTGTGCGGAAAGAGGTTAGTAGGGCCCGAATAGACATCATGGAAGGCGCAAAGCTTACCTCGATCTGATCCTGCTGCTCCTTGATGCGGCGCTTCTGGTTGTTGATCTTCTCGGTCTTCTTCTCCAGCTCAACCTTGCGGCGCTTGTCGGCGTTGGCGTAGCCCTGCTCGATGTCGCGAATGTCCTGTTCGAGCTTAGACATTCGCTCCTGACCGTGCTGGAGCTTGCGACGGAGGCTGCTAAGCTCGACTCCGTGGGCGGCATTCACGGCGGCACGCTCTTGCAGGACGGCTTGAGAACGCTCCTCGAGCTTCTTCTCCAGCATCCGGCAGTGGAACGAAGTGCTGACGAACTGCTGGGCGATGTGGCGCAAATCATTGTTCAGGAGGTCGGTCAGACTGCCGGGCACACCAGGCTGACGGCCTATGGCTTGACCAAGCGCTTGGATGCGAGACTGAGCGTCCTTGCAGATCTTGCGGATGTCCTGTCACCCCACCGTCAGAATTTGAATCCAGTAGTTGTTCGGTCGCGGATGATTGTGATACTCACATCAAGACAGTCCTTCGGGGTGTACTCAGGACGCTGGTTGGCGGGGATGATAGCACCGTTCTGCATACCGGACGAGTTGTTGGTGGAGGGGGTCTGTTGGTCAGTATTAGCAGAGCTGCGAGAGATCATCGTCGACTGGGGCGGCGAGTAGTGCCCCGCGCCGCTGGACGTGGACTTCTTCGAGTAGCTCATGGCTGCTGCTTGAGGAGGTCTGAGTGTGGCTCGAAAAGCACAAAACCAAACGTTCTAATGACCCAGGACAGTTCCCAAAACCCGCGAAAACGAGCCCAACTAGGTGAATTGAAGTCCAACAACGTCGCGGTTCGAGTATCGCAGAAGCTTTCCACAACGTGTGCGGCAAGCGGAATGCGATCGTAGAACAGGCTTCTGTTGATGGGCGGGTGTTCCCAATCTGAATCTGATACCGAAGCGCCAGGTGACGGACGCGTGGGAACGAGATAGACAGATGGATTGATGTTTGTGAAGGTAGGGAAGGAAGTCAAAGATGGAAAAATGAAGGGGTAATTTTGGATGGAAGAAGTAGATGGTGGGGCAGCAGGTCAACCATACAACCTCCTTGATGTAGTACTAGTGTTTTGTGAGAGACGGATGAGTTGGAAGCTTGGGCGGTGGGGCAACAGAAAAGTTGGAAGTGTGTGTCCCTGCAGTTGACGCTTGGAGAAAGAAGTTGAGGTGTCAAATGTCTGGATACCGAAAGTTGCTGGGGCTATATAGGTGAATGGAGTGTGGATCAGGTGAGACCGAAGTAGCTGCTCGCAGATGGCAGAACCATCTCAAAGGTCTTGGGAGATGTGTCCAAGGCTCCAGATGCTGCCTCTTCTTTCCAGGCAGTCTCCCCAATCTAGAGGAAAGGAAAAAGAACATGAGGTTTTGGGAACAGTGCAACAATGGAGGCTGGGACATAAGGTAAAAAAAAAAAACTGAGTCCTGATGTCAGACCATCTGCTCAAGGGGAACAGACGGAAGCCCTCATTGGGTCCGCCTTCCCATGAGTAGGGTATCCAGAGCATCATGGGTTGTGCGAAGGGAGGTAATGTGCCCTTCCACTTGGAGGCTGGGCTGTGAGATGGCACAGGGGCCACTGGTTCCTGCCACTTGGCTAGCCCATATACACCAAAGATGACTTGATCCATGGTGTTGTGTATCCAAACAAAGTGCAAAGGCAATGACAACGCACAGCTTGAGTACTCGTGATAAGGTTGAGAGCAAACCGCACGTCCGCACTTTCGTACGTACCGGAGCTTCAGGAACCGTTGCCAGCCCGAGCATCTGCGGGTTCTGAGACTCGACGGCATGAATACCATGGGCGCCAGGAAGACGGGCCGATAGTCTAAATTCACCATGAGTAAGCCAGAAGTCTTATATTCAACGCGTCGATGTGCCAATGGGACAGAACACATACAGGCTGTTGTTGGGATACCAAGAAGATGCAGCCGGATTTGGCTGGTATCCAGACTTCTGACCACTGCCACTCTGCTGGCCGAGGCTCAGGTACTTGAGCTTTTCCTCGGAAAGCGGGGGCGGAGTCCAGGGCCCGACGCGTGGCGGCCTAGGGCAAGTGTTAGCAAAACAGGTAGTCATCGCAAGGCCGAAAGGTTTGAGGGGGACTGACATAAGATGGGGGGGCAGCGGGTAGTTCTGCCACTCGCTGAGGAACTTCTGCCAGCTCTCCTCGGTGCCGGCCTTGGGGCCCTGTCCCAGGGGGGTGCACTGGTACAGAGAGAACAGGTACCACGAGGGGATGGTGACGTTGGGGTCCATCTTGGCTTGTTCGGACCACGAAGAACAGAGGCAGATGATATGGAGGGGAGGGGGGCGATGGTGATGGTGTCGTTGCTGTTACAAGATGGAGTGTCAGTCTGACATACGAAGACTGGTAGGAGACAACAACCATATCGCCCCCGCGATATCGATTTGAACGGGTTCACTCACGATGAGGATGGCTGGTATCTCTCAGGGGCAGCTGTCAAAGGGCCTGGTTCCTCGAACGTGTTGTCGAGCGAGACCATGACCTTGCTGTGGGTTGCGTGTGATGCCCACCGTTTCGTGCAGCCTCGAGTCTGCACGGGCTGCGGTTTGGGATATTAACTTACTCGTGGGCGAAGAAACCGGAGAAGGGGACAAGTAGTTCCAGATGATGAATTGGCGTTGGATTGAAGATGATGATTATCAGGATGATGAGAGCTTCGTAAAGTTGAAAGGGAGAATCACAACTCAGACTTGGGTTTACCATGAGACCCCAAAAACAAATGGCAACAACTCTCCCTCAACCCCGTCCACAGGTGGAGTAGGGCATGTGATTAGAGCAAAACCTCGACGACCAGCCGCAGGAATAGTGGCTGGACACAGCTCAAATTTGGGGAGAGCCCCAGGGCGGCGTGAAGGAGAACAGCAGGCCCCAACTAGACAAAGCAGGCTTTCCAGGGCCATCTGGAAGAACGGAGGGGGAAGGGGCTCCGGATGCTCCAAGAACATGACAAAACCGGCTGCGGAGAGGAGGCTCAGGCCAGCACACTATTGGGCCTAGTTCCGGGATGTGTCTATAGGTATAGTGAGTGTAGGTCCTATTAATAGGACATTCTCTATTGCCTCAGAGTCGAGAAGGACACGACAAGTCTCATTTGACCCTGACCAAGCACTGCCACTCCAGAAGCAAAGAGTCAAGAGTTCCATACAGGTAGTGATGAGTCTAAACAGACTCAGGGGGACACTTGCCATTGCTCTTCGGAGTCCCCATGAAAGACCAGCAGATGAGCCAAGCCGTAGTCATGAGATACTACAAGAAGCCCACATGATCCACATGATCGAAAGCAAGGAATCCGTACGGAAAACTCGAGCGTAGTGTAGAGTGCTTATGCGGTCGAGTGATGGTGATGGTCGTATCATGGTCGAGACGTTCGAGTTAAGGCAGAACGGGTTGGCTGGGGGGAAATGGGCGGCTCCCGGGGAGGCCGGATGAGTGAAGCATCCCCCCCCCCCCCCCCNNGGGGGGAAATGGGCGGGTCCCGGGGAGGGCGGATGGGGGAAGCATCCCCCCCCCCCCCCGAAGCCTTCGCTTCCCGCCGGACCCGAGAGTCAACAAGACGCTCGAACAGACCTTCCGCCGAGGCACGATGTGCGTTTCAAGAGTCCACAATGCACTGAAGCCCACAACCCACCAGACCACCTGGGCCCCATGGAGGCTCATGACGAGTACCCGAATACGTAGAGGCGACCTCTGGTGGTCTCGGGGGTCTCATATCCCAATACTAGTTCAGAGCACAGCGGCCGCGGAGTTGTTGATCACCCGTGAGTTTCGCACGGAACCTGACCGCATGACCATCTCAAACTGTGTCTCCGGAGCTATCCATCTTGGCGGCTGTGTCGGTTCCATGGTGAGTGCGTGGTGGAAGTACAAGTCTGGTGAGCGGGAGTCGTAAACTTACGACCTTATTGAAAGAGAAGACGAAGCGCTCAAGAGGAAGCGCAGAGAGCAGAGAGCAGACGAGAGACGACGTTGGGATGATTCGCGGAGTCAACTAGAGCTACTGTTCCCGTCGATCGTAGAACGTTCAGCAAGGCGAGGCTCGATATGTATTGGATCCATAGGATTCGTAGACACCCATGTGGTTGAGAAGAGAACGAGGGAGGCGTTCTTTGGGGAGTGGGGGGTGTATATGGGCGTACCTACCTAGGTACTTACCTAGCCTAGTTGCCTAAATCCCATCACGGAAAGAGCCCCTTGGTTATTGTGTCTTCCCTAACAAGCAGGCTGGCCGACTTGCGCCTCCGTCGTCTTAAGTGTTCAAGCTAAACAGACGGCAGAAGCTCGGAATTCGCAGGCCCCTACGGCCTGCGGTGCTCTCGTCGCTCGCCGCCTGACAAGACAGGGCAGAGAGGCAGAAGAGTGGTTGAGCTGAGTGGATCCACAGATACAATCATGAACCGACTTATCTGCCCGACAGACTGGCGATAGCACCAACTGGCCATCTACATAGGAGAGAGAAAAGAACCCAGAGACAGAAGACGTCCGTCTGAACGGCTGTGGGCGAAAGCACATGGTGGCATACGGCCTGCCTCCGGAACAAGCAAGAGAGTGAGCTTGGCGGAGATGGCGGCAGTGTATTGCCAGGAGAGAACATGGAGGAACAAAAGAGACATGGACAAGGAGGCGCAGAATAGTCAGAGAGGTGTCAACATGCGGCCGCACGGGTAGAGCGGGAACAAGTAGCTGAACATAGGATAGAGAGAAATGGCACACCAGGCCGGGTCGTGTGGTCACTACCTATATACCTTGGGTCAGCAAGGGAACACGAAGAGAGGCAGACACAAGACAAGGTGCACATTGAGCAAGCGTGAGCATCGGGAGCATGCGTGTTTCGAATCTCGTAGCCATGTCGGCGCGCTGTGGCCACTAGTCAGACCAAGCCCGCTCCGCTTGTCAGCAGCAAAAGGGGACCAGGCATGCAATACTATACCGACAAAACGGGCACACACCCACACATCACACCACTCGCACACCCTTCTTCATTGAAGAACCATGTCTATTATCGCAAGCAATCTAAGTGAACGCGTTCCATGCGGCCGCCCATCGACCTTTTGGAGGTCCAAGAAGCGACCACACAAAAAAGGTGGTTGGCCGTCCTATGTACAATCATCAGCATCTCGTTGACAATCTCCGTTTTCCTAGACGCGTGAGTTGATCCTCCCTCCGACACCTTTTTTTTAATAGCGAAAAAGGTGTAAGACCGCGCCAGAGCCCAAACGCCGGGGGTGAGAAGAAACTATGAGAATCAGTGTGAGAAGGCCATTTCTGTTGTCAAGTGTATTTTCACGTGTTACCAGCCCAGTGAAAAGGAACCTGTAACTCTTTGCCCGTCAGTGGTGGTGCTCCCCAAGTGCGGAATGTAACCAGCCTTTGCCGTTGATCGTTCCAGAGAGCCAGGTCGAAGTACGCAGCCAACGAAAGTTGGGTGTGTGACGACGACGCAGGTGGGAGAACGGTGTAGTGCGGTTCTGCCTATGCTTCTGATGCATGATGCGCTCGAGAGTAAATATTATCTTGCAGCCATCAGTACCGCATCAACTTGTCCGAGTCGCCATGCTTTCTCTTACCGGTTGTGAGAAAGCCTAGAGCGTTAAAAATGGACGGAGCCGAGTTAGCGACTCAGAAAGCCTTGGAGTTTGCTCGGAAAAGACTGGTGTAGACCGCATCAACCACAGGTGCGGCAGTGATCATCCTGCCGCCAAAGTACCGGCCGTTCAGACCCTTGATGGCGTTCTCGCCTCCCGAGACCTTGTCGAACTTGAGGTAGATGTCGCCCTTCGAGTTGGGATCGACCGAGATGTGGACGACGTGGCCATACTTGGACTCGGCCTCTTCACGCACGTCGTCCTCGAGCTCCTTGACCCAGTTGTCTCCCTCTTCCCTATTGATTTGTCAGTCATCCTGTTCTGCAGGGTGAAAAGCGCATCGAACTTACTCGTCAGGGTCAAACATGTTGTGAAGGACAACGCAGCGACTCGCCATGGTGTTGGTGATGGGCACCGGCTTGGGAGCCTCCGTCTTGGGCTTGAGAATCTGTCGCTCAGTGTTTGCGGCCGGGGGCTCATCAGTTCTTGCAAGCTTCCTCATGAGAGCATCCCGGCTGTAATTGTTGAAGTTGACACCCGCCACGTCGGTGTCGTCGAGGGCGCTCGCACCACCTCCCTTCTCGTTGTCGCGGGCACCGGCACGATCGAAGTTAGAGGTCGGTGCGCCGCGTCCACCCGCGCCCGAGAAGGCAGATCCCTGGTACTGTTGGTTTTGGCCCTGGAATCTCTGCAGGAGGTTGGCAGTGGATTCAGGGGTAAACTTATCGTTGCCAAGTCCGACTCGGATGGGACGACCGGCGAGGTCAAACCCGTTCATCTTCTCCAGGGCCTCACGAGCCTGACCAGCGTCTCGGAACCTATCGATCTGTGTAAGTAAACATCGAGATTAATGGTAAGGAAGATGATGGTACTCACTGAACAAACCCATAGCCACGGCTGCGACCGGTGTCATCCTTCTGGAGCTGGGTGAACTCAAGCTCACCAAACGGCTCGAAGACGTTCTGAAGATCCTGTTCAGTGATGCTGAAGTGGATATTGCCAACATACAGACGGTGGAAGGGGATCGAGTTGGGGTGGCCACCAGAGCCGCCCGATTCGCGAACTTGGCGGTTCTTCTCAGCTTCGGTAAGCTGGACGATGACTGGGATACCTAGGAGCTTCTGGCCAGTAAGCTGGAGAGCAGCAGTGACTGATTCTTCATTCTTGAATTCCACGTAGCCGACACTGACAGACACTGTTAGCAAATTGTTCCCGTAAGGAGAAGGGAAGCGGGAGAAGAAAAAGACAACATACCCCTTGGAACGATTGCTGACGCGGTCCTTGACAATCTGCGCCTCCGACACAGGGCCAACCTTCTCAAAGAACTCCTTGAGGTCCCTGGTCCTCAGTCGGGCCGCGAGCTGCTGGACAAACACGGTCCGGCGATCACGCTCGTCCTCGGTGAGAGCGGGCGGCGTCTTCTCGCGGTCTGCCCTGTCCACGCGTGGAGTGCGGCCTCCACCACGACGGTGGTCGTCGTCTCCACCTCTCCTATCCCGTCGGTCACGGTAGTCCCTACGGTCATCGCGGGGGCGGTAGAAGCGGCCACCAGGTGACCTCGACCGCGAGCGGCCACCACCGCCGCGACCTCCCCGGTAGTAGTCACCGTCACCGCCTCCTCTGCCGCGGCGAGAATGACGGTCTCGGTGATCGTCACGGCTCCGGCTCCGGCGTCTGTTGCTTCTGTGACTGCCTGCCTCGCTCCGGGGGGTCTTCACAGAGTCGGGCGATCCACGGCGGCTGCTGTAGCGGTCGCGAGACCGGTCACGGCGTTTGCGGTCTCTGCTGCGCTCGCGATCGCGGTCACGATCACGGTCCTTATCGCGGTCGCCACGGTCGCGGCTCTTGTCACGGCTGCGTCGGTCACTGGAGGGCTCGTCTTTGCCGCTGGGTAGATGAGGCTCGTCGCCGTTTGCGGTGGTGGTAGCTGCCTGGGCAGGGGGCGCATCCTCCATCTTCACGTCTTTGGCGGTCTCATCGAGAAGCGCCTCGACATCGTAGAGAGCCATCTTGAGGGGAGGTTCAAAGGTATGAGTCCACAATACCAATGGGAGATGCACGATGATTCAAGACTGGTGCAGCAGCAGATGGTTTGCAAAGTGAATGCAGTGTAGTGATGTTGGAGGGCGGGAAAAGACAAGGCAGGACAGCTGAGATTGGCGGGGAGCTGAATTTGACAAGCTAGCCGAAGTGGTCCGTGCACCGAATCCAGCCCGAAGTCTGTCCGAGTTACAGGAAAAGGGGGTTTCACACTTCGCAACCTTATGATGACACGGGCCATTTTCATGTCGGCAGCAACTACAGTTAGCAGAATGTCCATGACTTTGTCACTTTATTTCGTTTCACTGCATCAATTAGTGATTACTATTTGAGCCCATCCGTGCTGTAGCGACCGGTGGCCCACTATGGGCCTTCTGTAGTCCGTAGCTGTGGTACTCCGACGCGGCACTGCCTTGCTGTGGCCGACTGAATGAGAAGAGTGTTGTCACGCTGTCCCGTCTCATATATCCTCCAAGGGCTTACCATCCAAGATGTCTCTGAAAAGTATATACAGTTGAATTGATTGGGGACTCCTGCCCACGCAGGGCCATGTTATCTTCATATATGCATCATCCGATCCCATCCGCCGCGAGCAAACTGCCCGTCCGCTCATTTGGTCTTCATGTCCGAGGGGTTCTTGATCTCAGTGCCGAAGACCACGTCCCAGAACTTGCTGGTCACACCGAAGCCGTTTTCGTAGTCGAGGAAGTGGTGCTCGAGATGATACTTCTTGAGCTGCTTGTACCACAACGGCAGGTTCTGGTGGTGCAGGAAGTAGTGTGTCATGTCGTAGCAGGTGTAGCCAAAGATGCCACCGGCGAAGACTGCCGTGGCGACATACCAGTCGTACGAGAAGATAAAGTGGGCGAGGTACCAGAAGGGCCACGCCAGGATGAGGAAAAGCGCCGGCGGCAGCACGAGGCGGTATTTGTCCATGGGAAGGTAGTGGTGGACACCATGCAGGGTGAAGTGGAGCGATATTCCCACCCGGTTGTCGGGCAGGTAACTGGAAATCGTGGTCAGCTCTGCTCGGGAGCAAGTGGGAAAGGGTATGGAACATACTCATCGAGGTGGAACAGGAATCGGTGGAGCAAGTACTCGAACAACGTCCAGAAAGCGATGCCAACCATGAAGTACGCGAACAAGGCCAAGTAGTTGTTGAAGCCCTTGGCTGCCTCGTAGAGGACGTAAGTGATGCAGGGCCACCAGAGTGAGGGTATGAGCCACCAGGGCGTCTTGGTCAGAGGCTCCAGGAAGTTTCCGAAAAATGGCGCGGAAGCGCCACCCTTGTAGTGTCTCGGCCTGTGGACCTGGTCGAGGTAGAATCTCTTGCTGAATCCACCAAACCAGACCTGAGGGAAGAGCGGCTTGTTCAGGTCGATGAACTTGTGCGTCTTGTAGTCGTCCGAGATATCGGTCTCCTTGTTCAGGTCCTCCGCGGACGACATGCCCGTCCTGGGATGAACCCATTGCCCATTGGCGGTGGCACTACCGTTGGCTTTGCCGTTCCCATTTGTGTGTGCATCGCCGTTGACCCCATTCGCTTGACCGTCTGCGGTTCCGTTCCCATTCGCGAGTCCGTTGGCCGGCTTCTTAAGTACGACAAAGCCGATGAGGGACTCTTCGAGGATCTCGTAGGCGGACTCAGAGTGCTTGTGCGAGTCCTCATCCTTCAGGATAGTGGTGACGTCCTTGCCGGCCCAGTCCATTATCAGCTCGGGACCACCGGGGTGGGACTCGACGAAGTCGGTGACATCGTAGACGTTGTCGCCTAGAGTGACATAGCAGTCCTTGTCCGTGTTGTGCACCTCGACGTCGGCGCGCGTGAAGGTAGGGAGGGTTCGTGAAGGCATCTTGTTGACAGGCAGAGCTGTGATGGCCTGAGGACTCCAAGGTTTCGAAGGAAGCTGGAAATTGTCGACTCTGGCAAGTCGAAGGAAAAGTTCAAGGGCGGTCGAGAGAAACACGCCACGGCACGCCACGTCGCAAAGATAAAAAAGGTGATAGGCGCGCAGGTGGGTCAATTGTCAACTGTCAACTGTCAATTGTCAACTGTTCAAGTCAACGGGCCGGGCTGAAGGAGCGGACTGTTGCAGGCCGATGGAGATTCGACAAACTGCGACAAGTACCCAAAAACCACGACGGTGAAATGGATGAACAGCGCTGTGTTCCAAAGTTGGGGAGGAAATGAAAATCAAATTGAATTCCGGGACGAGGGAGCAGATGCTGGTTATCTAGGAGATCAGCAGGGTTGAGCGCTGCAGGCGCTGTGCTTCCACTGTGCACTGAGAATGGTGGAGTGATGGATGGCGCTACCCCAGAGCCTAGCGGCCTGCGGATGCCTACCTAGGTAGTTTTTGCCCTTCCGCCGGATAATCAACGGCCGAGTGGTGGCATGACTTTTTCACCTCAACTTTGGCGAAGCTCGCCACCTAATCTTGGGGTGTGCTGATCCTTTTGATGATCCTTCTGATGCAGACAATTTGACAATTTCTTGCTTTTCTATTGCAGCCGTGCCTTGCGGTAGACTTGCACCGTCGTGCACCGTCGTGCACCGTCGTGCACCGTCGTGCACCGTCTATCATATCGCGGCGGCACCTCGAGGTCCCGGCACTTGGGTGCATGTGCAGTCATCAACGTGATTGACCCGTGAGTTGCTTCAGATCCCGACGTCTCTGACACGGATTCCCTGGTCCGCAAGTGTTCGTCGTGGATCTGAGCAAGAGGCAAGAGGCAAGAGGCAAGAGTCAAGAGTCAAGCAAGCACTCAAGTCAAATCGGGCTTTGTTTGTTTCCCATCACGATTACTTTATTACCTTTCCAGGTCCGGACGCTCCGTGGTCACTGTCACCGTCGTCGAGGCGTTTCATAAGGTCATGTTTCGAAACCTTCTTGCCTTCCGAGGTTGCCAGGCAGCACATACCATCTCAATAAACCTGGACCGGCTATAGTTGCAAGGCCCCCACTACACAAGTGCTCTCGGGCCTCGCGCTGGTGAGGGTGCCCAGGCAAAGGCATTGCGAAGGCGAACATGCAGACATGATCTGGAGGGACTCTCACTAGAGGTGTCGTAGCCTGAACCCATAAAATATGATCTTACTACTACCGGACTGTTCTGCGCGACGGCAAATATCCACGTTGTCTCTGTGGCTTGGTCCGAGGTTTCAGCTGAGAGTCAACCATGTCAGCGAGGCAATGTGCCCATCCCATGTACGCTTGTGCAGCTCATCGTGGACATTCAACCCACCTTGGAGGAATGGCCGGAAAATGAAGAGGAGGGGGGAAAAAAGGAAAAGGGAAAACAAGAAAACCAAAAAAAGAAGGAAGGAAAGAAGAAAAGAAAAATAGAAAAATAGAAAAATGGAAAAATGGCAAAGCCAACCCCCCCCCCCCTTCTCCAAAAAAACAAACACCATCTGTTGATATACGAGTGTATACGGAGTACAGAAGGTACCTCCTACCTGGTAGTAGTGTGGCTGGTGCTTGTAGACTCTGGTACCGGGGAAAGCCATTCCTGCTTTGTGACTGTGACTGCCCCTCAGTACCTAGATTTCTAGCACCAAAAGGTTGACTTCCACTGCAGAACGTCATACCGACATCTTACTTTCTTTTATCAACCCAATCTGCCACTACTGGCACATCTGGGTTTCGTCTCCTAAACCCTCAGCTCAGGCTCCATCTATTCCTCAAATCCATACCACTCATCACCCATTCTACGAGTTAAGATGGCTTCGTCAGGCCTGAGGTGGGGCACCACCTCAACACTGCTCGTGCTCTGCATCGTCTTGGCCTTCATGACCACCAAGGCCCACGCCTTCGGAGCCGGCAACATTCCCTCAATCGGTGGGTGCAGACTATCCCTCCCAAGACTCCCAAGACTCCCAAGACTCCCAAGACATAGAGAAGCCACATCATTCTAACACCACTCGCACAGCCCAGGTGGAAGGCACAAATTGGCGCCATGGAGATATCGAGGAGTGAGAGGCATCCCGAGCACCCCCGCCCGTCCCTTGTGGAAGAGGCCAGCGCTAACTGTCTCCCTAGTATGCTCAAGACCGTCTCGTTCCTGTACGGGAAGAAATGGACCACCATGATGGTGAAGAGGACATACTTCGGCAACTGGCTGCGTGACTACTCCCAGGCCGTCGACGTCGGCTCTCTCAAGGGAGTCAACGCTGCCACCATCCGCATCCTAGTCTGGGTTCTCTCCTTCATGGCCTTCGGCTATGCAACAGAGGAGTTCGAAGTCACCGAGGAACGCCTGGGCGTCTACCGACCCGAAGAACATATCGACAACCCGCTCGGTTACGCGGATGGAGACGACGCGCGCAAGTTCGACGCCAGACTCAGGGGCCCAGTGAACCAGCAAGAAGTCGCCATTGACCCTAACACCGGCATGAAGAACTACATCGCCAACGAGAGCGGCAACTGGGCCACCAGTGCCGGCTATCTGCGCTTCAGCTTTGCACGCAGCATCCACTTCGGCAGGCTGTACACCAGCGGTGGCAGCGGGTCCAAGGGCAAGGAGACAGACCTGTGTGAAGCTCTACGATGTCTTGGCCAGGCTTTGCACTGCATGGAGGACTTCAGTGCCCACAGCAACTACTGCGAGCTCGCTCTGCGGGAGCTGGGATACCACGGTGTGTTCTCGCACTGCGGCACCCAGTCTGAGATCAACCTCCGCGGGAAGCGGGTCTATCCTCTTGTGACTGGCACTTTCGGCGGTGTTGACTTCCTGCACTCTGTCTTGGGCGAGGCCACGGACCACTTCACTCAGTCCGAGGTCGATGAAGTGGAAATTGCCTTGAAGAATGCCCAGGCTCAGAGTGCCTCGGGTGGTGCTTCTCGCGATGGTCCTACCGGCGACCGCGGTTTGTTCGGTCTCAGTCTGAGCAGCAGTGGCAAGGCTGGGAACGACTTCATCTCGAGCATCACCAAACTCCCCGGCATCGGATTCGGCTTCGCGGCTGAGGCCAGGAATCTTCAGCAGGCTTCGGCAGAGCAGGAACGCGCAAACAGTGAGCGCACCCGCGCCAACGTCAACCAGATTCCCGGCATGTCACCCGACTTTGACCCCGTACAGACCGCCAAGCGGATCTACCCGATCCTCGAGTTCCGGGACAAGATTGTGAAGTCGATTAACAACATGATCTCCAAGGTGCCCGGGCTGGAGAAGCTCCTCGAGCACATCAGCGAGACCCTGACGGCGTTCGTGCTCGGTCTCCTGGCTCCATTTATCCGTCCCATCATCAAGCAGGTGTCGAAGGTGCTTAAGGACGGGAGTTCAGGGGTCATCAGTGCGAGTGCGAATAACCAGCTGGAGCCGTGGAAGGATCCTCACTGCACGAACCCGACGCATTCGATGTTGTCGAAGGATCACTTCACTAATGTCCTGAACTCATGCGCTGGGAGAGTGGCAGCCAATGTGCTGCAGTACACTGTTCCGTGAGTCTCAATTGAATCCACCATGCCTGACTAGAGAACCTACCTTTTCCCATCTCCTTCCTCTCACCGGCCTCCCTCTTTGGTTCCCTTACTAACGATTCTCAGCCGCGTCCTCTACGCCTGGGAACATCCCGGCGTTCCTGTCGACGAGGTCGTCAACGACGTCCTGCGCGCCCTCCACCACCCCGCCGTCCGCGACGAACACGTCCAGATCCAAAAAGACATGTTCGCCACCGTCCGGCAATGGGCCGAGGCCAATCCTCACCGCCACGAGATCAACGCTCTCCTCTCCTCGGACTCGGTCAAGGCCGGCAAGAACCACATCATCCGCCCGGACCAGAAGTCGGGCGGCCACGGCCACGCCGGCGCGGGCGAGTGGTCGGCGTGGACCAGCGCGCTCGGCGGCGTCGGCCACGGCAAGGTCAGCGGCAGCCTGTGGAGCGCTACGCAGACGCGCGACCTCGGCGCGATGGAGGGCGCCGACGGGAGGCCTCAGGACGGCTACATGAGCCAGACATCCGGCCCGCAGCACGGCGCGGGCGCGCGGTTCGGCTACGGTCACGACGCCAAGTCCGAGACGAGCCATACTACAGGCGGCGCGGCGGACGAGTACATGCGCGCCGGGGCGAGCCCGCAAGTGGGAGGGTATGCTGCTCCCACGCCGTCCACGCAGGGAGGCTGGGGCCAGCCACTGCCTCCTGGGCCGTACAGTCAGGGTCCGCCGCAGGGAAGCTGGGGCCAGCCGCCGCCTCCCGGGCCGTATGGACAGCCTCCTCCCGCCGGGTACTGGGGTGGTGGTGGGCCGCCGCCGCATTATCCGCCTGGATCGGGTGGGTTCCCGGGTGGTGGATATGGGCCTGGAGGACATGGGCAGCAGCAGCCGCCGCCTGGGTGGGGGCACGGACCGCCTGGGTATTGAGGGCGTTGAGCTTGGGACGCGGGGCGGTTTGGTGGTAAGTGGTGATGGTGGTGGTGGTGTAAAGAAAAAAAAAGAAGCAACAAGGACTCGGGTGGTTGGTATTTGGTCCGGCGTATAATAAGACTGGGGAACGGAGGCATGCAAAAGGTGGAGACGGACAGGAGACGGGG
>MUZK01003803.1:0-16783 GCA_003013055.1 Juglanconis sp. DMW523 | reverse complement strand
GTACCACCACTCCCATCTACACCATCCCACACAGTCATTGAATCCAAAACCCCTAACCCCCCCCCCCAAAATGCAAGGCATCCACGTAACGACCACCGTATCTCAGACGCATGCGCCCAAGACGAGCGAGAACAGCGAGCCCCAGGGTACCGCGAGTTGTTCAGGAGATGAGTTGGCAATGACTAGGAAAGCCTACCTCGTATCATTGAACCCTTTCGCCTTGTTGCGCAAACTGTAGATATATATCAAATTGATGCCGTTGAACTTTCCTATGGCGAGCGCGCTTCGTAACCGCCGGGACTAAATATGCGGCATTCCAAGTGCTCTTGATGAGCACTTTGGCAACGGAAGCGTTAGGGACCTGGCCCGGGGTTCAGGTATCTCATGCGGGATGGGAAACACTGAGAGTCGAGAGCCTCCATACCGAGGGCCTCACTCAACTTGGAGAGTCCTCTCCATATCAGACAACAAGATCATGCAAAATGGGCGAAACGGTAACGATGACGCAGGGAAGACGTGAATCCTGAATTCTTCTGACGAGAATGCGAGAAAGAGATGTTAAACGATCGTCCAAACGATGAGAATTGCGCAACCATATAATTTCCTGCTCGTGCTCACCTGATGACATCCAAAGACGGACAGGTACTATAAGAGCGCTGGCCAACTATCTAAGACAGACCCCAATTAACCGGGCTGCTTAGCCACTACCTATGGTGGCTATTTCGTAGTTTAGTTCCGTTGACCTCCAGTTACGAAATATCTTGACGACTGACCGTCAGCTCCCCATTCTTCGTAGCCTCCATATACCTAGGCTCGGTAAGAGAATAATGCCTCAACACCACGAACTTCGAATCAGGCAGCGCCAGCCCTCTCGCCTTCCTGATAGCTTGCTCCTGTCTCTCTGCGCAGCGGGGCATCGTCAGCAAGACCTTGAGAATCAACAGCCTACATTGTTTAGCGTCTTGAATCATCTGCTCGAGTTTATTCCAGGTGGGTAACATCGTCTCGTCGGGGACGATGGCGGCGAGGAACTTGTTATATCGGAATGGTGGTAGCTCCAGTGCATTGTCATCAGACATGGCCTGACCCGACCCGACGTTTGAGATACTCGACAGTACGGTGCGAATTGAGGGAAGAACGGTAGAGGTGTCGTCGTATGTACTGCATACGGCGACGCCGTATTCGTGTGTCAATCCCCTTGTGTACAGGCCGTCGCCGAACACAAAATCCTGGAGGGCTTCGCCCTGTCCGACTTCAGTCATGGCATAAAACCTAGCCAAGCTGTCCGCGAGATCTGCTTTGCCGCCCACAGTAGACAGACCTGAGCTTGACAACTCCTCTTCAGTTCGACAATCATTCAAGTGTACCGGGCAGTCACTTTTGAGTCCTTCCTATCCCTCGTCTTCAAGTGCTCCACCAGATCTGCCTAGAGGCCCTTGGTAGCCAGATTACGGCTGGACCACTCCTCTTTCAATTCAGGAGCAGACAGTTTGCTCTGGTCTTCTACTCTCGAGTTCTTCGCGTCATCCAATTTTAGGCGCTCCATGAATTGTTCCTTGGTATCGTAGTCAGAGAGGCGTCCACGAGCCGACTTCGTCCTCACTTCGTCAAACGTCACTTCGTTGGAGTCGGCCACGATTGGGTCCTTCTTGTCCTCCTCAATCAGGTGCTGCACGAGTTCTGAATTGAAACCTTGGATAGAAAGACGTCTGCGAGTCAATTCCGCCTCCAGATTGACGTATGTCAATTCGCTCAAGTCGGTCACGGATACCTAGTAATACAGGCTCCAGAAAAAAGTTCTTCCGTAGTGAGATATGTTGGGATGTGTTAACAGCGAATAATCGAGTCTTGCAACGCTCCCCGAAGGGTGAATACGTGTATATGGAGAGATATGTAAGAGCACAAAGCAGATGGACGATTTGAGATGTCTCTATGCTCTGGTTGGAAGGGGGCTCTGTGGATGATGTCGACGATGTTTTGGGGAGAAGGCGAGGAAGACTCAAAATGACCCTTGGCCAGCAACTCGTGGAGAAACAACAAAAGCGAGCCTCCGTTAAAGCCACCACGCCGAACAGTTCTTTCCTTCGCTTGCAAAGATATCCACTTGTAGAAGGAGCTGACTGATGACTCGCCCCTGTGATCCTTGGTGTGCAAGCTGGAAGAGAAATGACGACGCATGCTTGACGCGAAGCTGCCACAGAGCTGCCTGGAATTTATGCGTGTCTCCGTCATTAACGATGGGAGCTTCGAGGCAGGTTCTTGCTTGTTGTCCTCGACGCCCTCATCAGCATGGGCAGTGTCGCTGGAGAGGCAGGGAGATGGGTGAGCAGCAAGTTCCTCGGTGGGAAAGGTGGTCATGCCAGCCGCCCTGACTTGGGCATGGAACGCTCTCGAGAGATTGGCATGCTGTGGTCCGTGGCCTCTCAAGTCTGTTTCTCGGAGGAAAACATCGACAGAAGGCCCAAAGGAAGACATCCGTCTACCGTTTCATGGACTGCTCGGTGAGTGCTTGTCACTCAGCGTGGTGTCTTCCGTCTTGGACGATCTGGTCAGTTCTTGCCATTTAACGTGGTGCGGCACTAACCCCGACATCAAAGTGAGTCCCGAAAAGACTTTGGAGTGATGTTCGTAACTTGTCAGTGAAGAGGTCCCGAAGAAAACGGATCGGGTACATGAGCAGACGTCCACTGGATTATGTAAGCTGAGAACAAGCCCCGCCAATGACTACAAAACTCTGCTCGATGGGACAGAGGCTTCCTTACGACTAACACCACGATCAAGCCCGAAAACGTCACTAAACCCAAATCAAAATGACCTCGAAAACCATCATTGTTACCGGCGCTAGCCGCGGAATTGGTCTGGCCATTTCAAAGTATCTTCTGCAGAAATCGCACAAGGTGGTGCTAATCGCACGCACGCAGAGTGAGCTGGAGGCGCTGAAAAAGCAATATCCCGCACAGGTCGAATACGTGGCTGCAGATCTGACGGACTTCGATGTAAGAACGTTGCGCCTGAAAAATAAAACCACTTGGAGATGAATGGTATTATTGATGCATCTATGGCAGAATGCTACGAAGATCACAGAACTTGCTGTAAAGTTCGGGGGCAAGATCGACGGCCTGGTGGTCAACCACGCCGCGCTGGAGCCTCTGAAGCGCGTTGCAGACTCCTCGGTGGATGAGTGGAAGAAGTTGTACGACATCAACTTGTTCAGTCCTTTGGCTTTGGTAAGTGCGAGTGATGCTGGATGGATAAGATCAACACCCGGCTAAGAAAAGACCAGGTCCAAGCTGCCATTCCTCACCTGCGCCAGACCAAGGGCCGCATCATCCTGGTCTCTTCGGGAGCAGCGTTCAAGGGCTATGCAGCATGGGGTCCGTACGGGTCATCCAAGGCGGCCTTGCATTCTCTCGCCCAGCACTTGGCGGTCGAGGAAAAGGACATCGTCACCATCTCGGGCAACCCGGGGAGAACGGACACCGGCATGCAGAAGCTGCTGCGAGACCAAGGAAAAGGCCACATGGACGACGCAGTTCACGCGGACTTCGTCTCGGTGCATGAAGAGGGAAGGCTCAACAAGCCGGAGGGGCCTGGCAACGTCTTTGCGAAGCTTGTGCTGGATGCCACCCCCGACCTCAGCGGCAAAGTCTTACCGTACGTCGTGCTCCAACCACTGAATGATACAATGCTGATATAGGTAACGCAGATGGGATGGCCCAGAGTTGGCAGCGTACCGGGAAGGTTGAGGAGGTTCACTGTTGATTGCGTCAGCAGATGATTCTAGCAGCACGCTGTAGATATCCAAGACCAATAGAAGGAGCCTCATTCGAAAGATGAAAAGCAATACATTTTCTTCCACATGTAAAATTCGGATTTAGCATGGAATGATATTTCTTAATCATTGGCTCTTCTGTGCAATTTTGATCCCTTGGAAAGGAAATTTGGCACCCACCTTGAACGTGTACACCATAGTGCGAAGAGCAGTCGGTATACCTACCAACCGGTCGCTACGCGTCAACAGTCAGCACCTCTTCAGATGTCCATGAGCTGCAGGCATGTCGAGATCAAGTTTGTCGCTCAGAAATCGAAAGATGGATCGTCATGTAGTGATCGGGATTTGATAGTACATGATTTGAACATCATGGCGAGGTGAGGTGGCTGATCGGAGGCGGGGCCGAGAAGCATCAAGTATGTACAATCGCAACCAACCTGTTGTCTCTGGGGTCAGCAAGCGCGGTCTCGGAAACGATGAATGGCATGCAGAAAAGATGTGTGAGAAGATCAGAGGCGTCCGTTTGGAAAGACAGGTCAATCACCATGGTTGTGTATGCCTGGGGCGACAAAAAGCTCATCATGTGGAAGCAGAAGGAAGAAGAAAGTCGGGAAGAAAAAAGCACATACCTTTTCGCGCCTGACGACAGCCACGTAGCTTCGCGCGCGCACAGCACGCTCATCGAAAGACGATGCATCTCAACGCATACTCCCCTTCAGGTTCCAGCATTGCGTCCGAAGAATCGAAGCCAGGCAGAACAGAAAACGTTGCATAGAAATGTTGCGTGGAACGTTGTGGAACGGAAGTTGGGAAAAGGGACGGTTGAGCGAAGGTGGGAAAATTCAGAAGCTTTACTTTTTGATGAAGCGAGCAGAATTCTTTGCAGTGGAGGAGCTGTGGCTTGACCGCAGATTAGTGCCCCCAAACGGCTAGCTCGGCCGCGATAAGCTGATAGACTGAGCCACAGCTCCGCGCGCCTCTTTCCAAGCTGACCGTTCCTTACTGATCCCATCAACATCGAGTCAAAAGTACTTAAAGGCGCGAGGGCGACTCACTTAAGCAGTCTACCTCTTGCAGCTCTCCCCGGCACACCTTGATCAAAGAACTCGGCGCTCCCCTTGAGTTCTTCACGATGAGCCACCTATGAAAGAAGGAGCAACGCGATGAGGGATCTTCCTATAGTTTGATGCCCTCAGTCTTTTTCCAATCATTCTTCTTGTCCTGTTTCAACCTGGCGTCTTCTCAGCCCAGCCCAATACCACCGAGGGGCGTGTGCACTTGGCCTGCACCCCTGCGTGCTGCTCTTCACCATGTCTGACCACGAATTTGGAGGTGAGTTTGAGTGTGTCTGAGATCACTGTCGCTTCATTCAAGATTCTGCTGGCGTCAACGATGTTCTGGCGCCGTGGTGGCTGTCCGGACACCGGCATTCACTTTCACCCCCCCCCCGGCTGGTTCAAGTGAAGCCAGTGGAGAGTGAGTTGGGTACTATTGCTGTGGGAGTTTCTGTGGGAGTTTTATATGCACATTGATTTGGCTCCCACATCTCAACACCCACTCCAGTCTGAGACACTCCAGTCTGAGACCATTTCCCACTCTTGCGTCTCTTTGTCTCTCCGTCCAAGATGGATACCTTGCCTAGTGCGAACCCCCTCCCAGACTCTGGACACAATGCTTATGAACATATGCTAACCGGAACAATAGGAAATGATGACCTCTCCCTACCAAAGGGTGAGTACCTGCACCTGTGTCTCATGGTGATGCAACAGTCAGAAGGGGGCGGCCACACATCTTTGATGGGCATTGGTGTTATCCGGAGGACTCTTAAATCCCTATACAGACTGACAGCTTCCCAGCAACGGTCCAAAAGATCGTGACGGAGATCCTCCCACCCGCCAATGGCGTCGCCTTCTCCAAAGAGGCTCGAGACCTGCTCATCGAGTGTTGCGTCGAGTTCATCACCCTAGTCTCGTCAGAGGCCAACGAGATCTCGGAGAAGGAGGCCAAGAAGACCATAGCATGCGACCACATCACCAAGGCGCTGGAGCAGCTGGGGTTCTCCGACTACGTCCCCGCCGTGCTGGAGGCCGCGTCGGAGCACAAGGAGCAGCAGAAGGTGAGAGACGGCCCCTCGAGGGGTCCCTTCGTCACTGTTGTCACCAATGGAGGGACGGCTACTAATGGTTCTTCCAACAGGGCCGCGAGAAGAAACTCAACAAGTTCGACCAGAGCGGCATGTCCATGGAAGAGCTAGAGCGTCTCCAGGCCGAGCAGTTCGCCGCCGCCGCGGCACGGCACAACTAGGACAAGGGGCCGCCCTGGCGGTGGATCGTCGGCACCATAAGCAACATCATCCACATCTCATTACGCCCCCTCTTCCCCACAACCAGAGTGGCTCAGAGTGACGGTCACATCATTCTGTTCCCTGCATTTGACTGGCGTTCAACGGACTCGGCTTGGAAGGAACGGTAGAAAGAGGGGGAAACGAGGGGAGGGGTCATCAAAAAAAGACCTCACCTATCGAAGGCTGGCGGTGGTACATATCTATCTTGTAGATAACGCTTTGCTGGGCTCGGTTTAATGACATTTCGTTTTCTGAGTGAGAATTGCTCACCTTGCGATGCTACGGTCAGCACCGACCGGAATGACCAACTCCGGAGTATCGACGGTGGAGTGGCGGCAGGAAAGGGGATCGATGGTACCTGGGAACATGAAGCAAATTGAAGGTGGCCCGGAGTAATGGATGCAGAACAGCAACATGCCAATATGATGATATCTTGAAAGCGACAGTGTATACCGAACTCTTCGCGACCCTGATCATGACCAACTCCAGCCAGGAAGCAACGCCTGCGTGCATCCTACTTCCCCCGCCCTCTCCAGCAACAAGAGGCAACCGTCTAAGTCTATGTAAGCAGTCGCTCTATATATAAATCTATGTAAAAAGCATGTATTCATCATGACATCACACCCATCACACCGAGAAGGGGAAAACAGGGGTTCATCACTCATACTCATCCCCCTCGTCCCCGTCCTCCCTCAACAACTCCGCTCTCTGTGGCGACCGTACCTTCAGCTGGCACTTAAACGGCGCAGGGTGCCTGTCGGTCACAGAGTCAGCCAGGATATCACCACATAACCTCTTTTTCACAACAGCAAAAGCAAACAGAAGAAGAAGAAGAAGAAGAAGAAGAGAAAGGAAAAGGGAAAAAGCATGGTACTCACCCTCCGAGCCCCACCGTAAGCGCCGCCTCGACCTCCACCGCCTTCCCGGACTCATCAACCACCCGCTCCAGCTCGAACACGCTACAAAGCGTCGCCACAAACACGTACACCGTCGCCAGCGCCAGGTGCTCGCCGGGGCACTTGCGCCTCCCGAAACCGAAATTCCCCACGGAGACCGGCTCCCCGCGCGCGTATCGGTCCGGGTCGAACGTCTCGGGATCGCGGTACGTCTCGGGGTTGTCGCACATGGCCTGCAGGTTCGCAAACACCACCGTGCCGGCGGGGATGTGCATGCCGCGGTAGACGTCGTCGCGCAGCGTGCGGTGCGGGATGACGAGCGGGTTGAGCGGGAGGGCGCGGAGCGTCTCGTGCAGGAAGGCCTCAAGGTAGCGCAGCCGCGGCCGGTCCTCGAACGTGGGCAGCCTGTCGGGCCCGACCACGGCGTCGAGCTCCGCCTGCACGCGCCGCTGGACCTCCGGGTGCTTGGTGAGGAAGAGCATCGCCGCCAGCAACGTGCCCCAGGTGCTGTTCCCGCCGGCGATGAACACCGCCGCCGTCGCGCCCTTGAGATCCGCGAGCGTGGCGTCCTGCGGGAGGCCCGCCCGCACGTTGTACGTCCGCCGGTCCAGGTGCGTCTTCATGAACGAGGGACCCGCGGTGCCGGCCTCGATGTCCGCGACGGTGTCGCTCCAGGGGACCTCGTGGATCTGGCGGATGGCGGCTCTGCTGTCCCTCGCGTGCTTGAGCGCCGGGCTGAGGCTCGAGGGGAGGAAGTACCGCGCGAGCGGCAAGACGTCCACGATGGAACTTCCTGCGATCCCGCCGTTGGTGGTGACGTTGTTGGCGGCGCGGGACATGGCTGTGTAGGGGGAAGAGGCGGAGTGGACGGGCTGGCCGTAGGCGATGCGGAAGATGACAGAGGTGGTGAGGAGGAGGGTGATGTCATGCCAGTCCGCCGGGGAGATGAGAAGGGAGCGGAGGGCCTTGCGGGCTTCGAAGGTCTGCATAGGGCGGAAGGTCTTGATGGAGGATTGGGTGAAGGTTGTTTGGAAGAGGCGGCGGTGGAGCTTGAATTGCGGACCCCAGCGGAGGAAGGTTAGAGTGAGGCCCCAACCCATGCTGGTGATGACTGTCAGTACTGTTGTCTGCTTCTCTTGTTCGTGTGGGCCTGTTCTCCCTGGAGCTCTAGAGAGGGATCACGTACACTTCGAAGAGGGTGAAGCGTGGCCGGTCACAGTAGTTGGACCCCCGCCGGTCGAGCAGGTCTGTGGCGGCCTTGACGCTGTTCAGGCATATTATGTGTTGACCGAGCACCTTGACGT
The DNA here is from genome assembly GCA_003013055.1 of Juglanconis sp. DMW523. Taxonomy (NCBI): domain Eukaryota; kingdom Fungi; phylum Ascomycota; class Sordariomycetes; order Diaporthales; family Juglanconidaceae; genus Juglanconis; species Juglanconis sp. DMW523. The sequence goes on along the minus strand of MUZK01003803.1, from coordinate 8,467 downwards.
GGATCACATCGGAGTCTGTAGGAGGAACTCTCTCAGTTGTCTATTCTGATATGTTGATATTCTCTTGTCTTCTTTTCCTGGGACACTCACCATATTCCTTGCCCCATCGTATGTAGTCCTGCTCGGGGTGGTCACTAAGCTGGCCGAGGTTACCGATCAGGAACTTCTCTGATGGTCCGGGAGGAAGGGGGTAGAGGGAACGTTTGGGAGAGAAGAGAGTATAGAGGAACCGTATGAGCAAGAATGAGAGGGTAAGCGCCAAGACGACCCTGGCGCCGTAAGTCACATCGGCTTGAAGCAACATTGTCCACTTCACGATGTGGAGAGCAGAACAGAACAGAAGATGGAAGCGGAGCCAATACGCTGGATCAAATATGGGATTTCTAACCCATCAAGAAGTGGTCTCTGATTTATTCATACTGATTCATGTCGGCAAAATTCAGACAAGATAACCTTACTCGCGGGCCCGATGAAGGCGAGTGACCACGACTATGCAGCGGAGGCCTAGGTACAACTTGACAGCTCACAAGCGGGACCAAAAGACCTCGGTGTTTTTGTCGATTTCTTAGCAGCGTGCGACTCGACCAGGAGGGCGGTTGAAAGCCTATGAACTTTCGCCTCGACTGCAAGAGCGGACCACGGAGGGAGGAGTGGGGAGGATTCCGAAAGGCCCGTGACAGGAAACCATCTTGCGGTCAGCCCTTCAGCGGCCCTTGGCTCAACTCTCGTTGGACGTCGACAAGAACTCGTGCTAGCATGCCAGATCGGAGGAGGCTAGTGGGGAGGAGGTGCGAACGTGCCTTTGGCTGGAAATACCGACAGGAGCCCACACCATGCTTCTTCTCTGCAGCTGGAAAACCCAGAGAGCGGAGAGAAGGACGATTGGCGAATGCGCATTCTGCAATCTGCAAGCTGCAATCTGCGATCTGCGATCTCTCCGGCGCGGAAGGGGAGGGGGACATGGGGTTGGAGATGCCGCGGATTGATTTCGGCGGGGCACCTGATACGCCTAGCAGGCGGTTTCTGAGGGCAGTGGAAAGGAGTCCGGAACGGAGGAGTGAGGATAGTCTGGGGCTGTATGATGCAGATGGGTTTTTGATATCACCAGAGAGGAGGGTGGACAGGAGAGGATGAGGGGATGAGGGCTGGTGTGATGTTCTCTTTCGTACCTAGGTATGTTTCTGATGGGCTATGTTCTCACTTCTTGATATCAGTCACTGTATTAATAGCTGTATACCCCATTTGGAAGAACAGAATCCTTCCATCAGTCAAAGGAGGACGGACTGATTAGCTTTGGTGCTCACNNGTGGAAGGTGGAAGGTGGAAGGAAGAAGGAAGAGAGGACGTCGAAGCCACAAGCCCGAAGCGGCTAGCGGTGAATCTACCGTGGCAGCCGTGGCTTCAGACAGGGGTCAGGGCAGCACTGTGGCTGTGGGGCTCCCCCACGTCAGCCTCTCCAGGGGTACGTACCTGCCCAGCTGCCCCTGCTGCGACCCTGCAAAAGAACAGCTGGAGCTTCACGATTTCCAGGTCAGGTCTTGTCTTGCCTAACTCCGACAAGCCCTCACATCCCCAGCATTGTCGGCTTCTTATTTCAACTGGTCGTCGCTATCGAAATAAGACTTACACACTGACTGACGACGATCCGGTGGATTTCCATCATGGCGGTTCCTCGCCTGCTGACCATTATGGTCGGTGTCCTGTCGTCCTTTCTCCTGTTCGCCGGTGCCTTCGCCCAAGATGAGACTGTCCTCAACGCCGAAATTGGTCGTCTGAACAATCAGAGCCTCTTCTGGGGCCCCTACCGACCAAACCTCTACTTCGGCATCCGCCAACGTAGCCCAAATTCTCTCCTGACTGGTCTTATGTGGTCCAACTTGGATGATTATCAAACGGCACAGCAGAGTATTTCCATCCCTCACCCTGCTTCTCCTGCACTGGGAAAGATACTGACTTTCCCCGTGTAGACCTCCGATACACTTGTGAACAGCACTCGGGAATGGCCGGCTATGGATGGGATGAGTACGACACCCGAAAGGGTGGCGTACAGACCATCCACGATGCTGGAAACGGCATTGACATCACCACCTCGTTCGTCAAGGTCCCTGGAGGTACCAATGGTGGCAGCTGGGCCGCAAGGATCAGGGGCATCCCCAGGTCTGGAGTGCCCGATGATGTGAGGACTCAAATGGTCCTCTTCCTTGGACAGGAGGGCCTTGGCAGCATGCTGGAGCCTCAGGAGGACGGTGACGAGAACGGCTTCCCTGGCGACGTCACCTTCAAGGGCAACTCGGAGTCCCTGGGCGACTTCAATCTCGTTGTCACCAAGGGCACGGGCGAACACCCTCCTGCTGGGGACTTTGTGGAAAACCAAGATCTCGAGAAGACCCTTGTCCAGTCTCTGATGCTGCCCGGCGAGTTTCTCTGGCAGGCAAAGAACATCGTCGTCCGCCAACTCGCCGAGCAGGTGAACGCCCTGATACCCAGCATCAACAAGGAGGCCCCACCGCCAACGTGGCAGATGTACGCGTTGCCCAACAAGCCCTCGGTCGGCAACACGCAGATCGTCCAGAAGATCTTCGAGGGTGCTTTCGAGTTCGATATCCTCTTCTCCAGCGCCTCAGCCGGCAAAGACTTGACCAGCGAGGATCTAACCAGGGAGATCAAGGAGACCACCGAGTCGTTCGGTGAGCGATTCACAAGCGTGTTTGCCCCCCAGGCCCCATTCACCGCGGACCAGTACAGCAAGTTCGGCCGCAGCATGTTCTCCAACCTGATTGGCGGCATTGGTTACTTCTACGGGCAACACCTGGTCGACCGTTCGTACGCTCCTGAGTACGAGGAGGACGACGAGGGTTTCTGGGAGGCTGCTGCCGAAGCAAGGGGCCGCCAGCAGCAAAAGCTGGAGGGTCCGTATGAGTTGTTCTCGAGCATTCCCTCACGGCCATTTTTCCCCCGAGGCTTCCTTTGGGATGAGGGTTTCCACCTTCTACCCATCGCAGACTGGGATATGGACTTGACCCTCGAGATCTTGAAGAGCTGGTTCAACCTCATGGACGAAGAGGGGTGGATCCCCCGTGAGATGATCCTGGGCGAGGAGGCCAGGAGCAAGGTTCCCGAGGAATTCCAGGTTCAATACCCGCACTACGCCAACCCGCCCACGCTCTTCTTTGTCATCGATACCTACATCGCCAAACTTCAGAAGATGGCCAACGGCAGCGCAGCCTCCCAGAAGGAGAAGCTCTCCCAAGACGATATCCTTGGTACCGCCTACCTGGACAGCCCCAGCCTGGGCTTGGACTACCTTCGCGCGTTGTACCCGCTGATGCGCCGGCAGTTCGACTGGGTCAAGAAGACGCAGTACGGCGACATCAAGTCATACGATCGCGAGGCCTACTCTTCGAAGGAGGCGTATCGCTGGCGCGGCAGGACCCCCAGGCACGTGCTCACCTCGGGTATGGATGACTACCCCCGCCCGCAGCCTCCCCACCCCGCCGAGCTGCACGTCGACCTGATGGCCTGGGTCGGCATGATGACCAAGTCGCTCATCAACGTCGCCTCGACGATCGGCATGCCCGAGGACGTGGAGGAGTACACCAAGGTCCTGAACGCGATCGAGCACAACCTCGATGATCTCCATTGGTCCGAGGCTGAGGGTTGCTTCTGTGACGCAACCATCGACGACTATGAGGAGAACCAGCTGGTGTGCCACAAGGGCTACGTGTCGCTCATGCCGTTCCTGACGGGCCTGTTGAAGCCCGACAGCGCCAAGCTGGGCAAGATCCTGGACCTCATCGGCGACGAGGAGGAGCTGTGGAGTCCCCACGGCATCCGCAGCTTGAGCAAGAAGTCGGAGTTCTATGGCACGGATGAGAACTACTGGCGCAGCCCCGTGTGGATCAACATGAACTACATGGCCGTGACCCAGCTTTACGTGAGTTTTCTTGGTTATTTTTTTCTTATCTTTTTTTCTTCTTCTTTCTCCTCTTCCCCCTTCCCCGGCCCACTCTTCAGTCAGAGAGAAACTTGCTCGTCTGAAGCAATGTACTAACTACTGACAACTCCCCCCCCCCAGAATGTCGCCACCCAAACCGGCCCCAACCAAGCCAAAGCCAAAGACCTCTACTCCCGTCTGCGCAAGAACCTCGTCGACACAATCTACAAGAGCTGGAAGGAGACGGGCTTTGCGTGGGAGCAGTACAACCCGGAGACGGGCGAGGGCCAACGCACACAGCACTTCACGGGCTGGACCAGCCTGGTGGTCAAGATCATGGCCATGCCTGACCTGAGCGGTGGTCATGTGAGGGATGAGCTGTGAGCATCCATCATCCACACGGGTGCTCTATCCAGCTCATAAGTCCTGCCCCTTTCTGGCGTTTGGATTTGAGAGAAGAAGTTGGCACGCCGCCGGGGGGGGGGGTGGCATATGTGTGCTTGCTTGGGAGAAGAAGGGGAAAAAAAAAAAAGTTCTTGTGATATACCCCCAACAAAGTTGTCGTGTCGCATCACGTCATATCTTGCATGCATGGATGGTGGTTTACTGAGTTTGCTTGATGGCACATTTTCCGATAGAGCAGGTGTATTGCACATACACACACGTGCATATTTGAGAACAAATGCATGGACCATTTGCACATGAGCTCTTGAGAGTGAAGGTTGAGAGGACCTGTGTGAAATTGATACCTAGGTAGGTAGGTAGGTGGTGAAAGTAGTGATGCATTTTGTAGCTGTATCTGTTCTACGGGAAGCTTTTCCCACCCAAGATGGCAATGCAACAGCCCAGAACGCCAGTGCAGCAATACCCATCATGATGTATGCAGGTTGTACAGTCCTATCCAGCCCAGTACATCTTTCCCCTTCATTTCCCATGCCCATTTTACTCCACCCGCATAACGCACTCGTCTTATTTCACATGCACCTGACCCGGCTTCGCCAGGAACCCCTCCCCCTGTTTGGCTACCTCCTTTCTCGGCAACACCTCCACCTCCCTCGACAACAGTTTCCTCAGCTCCGGCGTGATGTCCTTCCTGGGCTCAGGGCTCTTGGATGGCTCGGGCTGCTTGCCCTGCTGGTTGCCGCTGGAAGGAAGGAGGGCGGAAGCGACAGCAGCCGGGTTCAGGCGCGGGGCGGGGAAGTTGGGTTTCTTATCGATGGCCTCGATGAGACGCTGGAACTTGCGGAAGAGGGCTTCCGCACGGATGAGGGTTGATTCCAGGTCGATCTTACCAGAGAGCTCGTTAACTAAGTAGAGATCAAGTGTCAGCTGCCTGCTCTGAGCGGAGTGAGTCGGTGGGTTCGGGGAGAGTACGTACTGTATTTCAAAACCTCGTCGAAGTGTTTCAGATGCGTCATGATCACGTCCCGATGCTTCTCCAGGATCGCCAACGCCACGAACAAGTGGAAGCTGCTCGTCTGATAGTCCGTCCACAGCCCCTCCCACAGTCTCAGAATATCCATCCACGGAAACTCACGCTTGTACCAAACCAGCAGCATGCGGAAAAAGAAAAAGAAGTTGGTGCTGTCAGCCTGCTGCAGGTGCTCCCACAGCTTCGGGTCCATGAAATGCACCAGCTGGTCAAGAGTCGTCAGCTGCGTGCGCATGCCAGACTGGTCTCTCAAGAAGTTCCGCTCCATGCGCTCCATGAAGTGCTGAAAGGCCCAGAAAGCAATCGCATCGTCCTGAATCACGGCGTAAAGGGGCGCCAGCAGATCCGACATGCCCTGGACGTAGCCCAGCTCTCTGTTGTACTCGTTGTACGTGAGGAGCAGGTGCTTCATCTCTTCCATGTGCGTGTTGGTGCCGACCTCGGCAAAGGGGGACTCCGGGTCTGGGTGCGGGATGTCTTCGCCCATAAAGATGGGGACGTTGCGGTCGGTGCGGTGGACGTCTTTTTCTGTTCAGGTTGTGAGCTCGCTGGTTGGGGATAGAGATAAATGTGTGGGAATGCTTCTTACCAATGCGGCTGCGCTGTTCCCTCCACCACTCGCCCTCCTCTCCCTCACCACCCAGACCGTCTAGGCGCTCCCACCATGCGCCCTTGAGCTTCAGGTACGCATCTCTCAGGGATGCGATCTGGGCTCTCCTCTCGACTTCGGTGCTATGCCACTCATGGACACCCAACAAGAACAGCCAAGCCTCCTTTCGCACACCATCATCGGGGTCCAAACCACCATGGAAAACCCTCTCCTTGACCTCATCCACTGTGACGGAAAGCCTACCGGTCGTCGGATCAAAGAATGTCTGCCACTCCTTCATGGTAACCGGCTTCCTCCTCTCCTCCAACGAGAACGAGCTACTTCCCTCGAGCAGCTCAAACTCGCCGACATCCGTATCCTCCATCTCCATCACGTCATGCGCGGTCCAAATCCTCTGGCGACGATCCCGCTCGCTCTGCTCCGCTATGCTCATCGCCCACCGCGCCAGATAGATCCGCGCGCTATCGAACTCGTCCTGAAGCGTCTTGACCTCCGGGTTGCGGAGGAGGCTCCTGACCTGGGGCGGCACGCGCGGATTGTCGAGGACTTCGTTGGCGGCGTTGCGCGTGAAGGTCGTCACCTTGCTGAACTTCTCCATGATGTTCCAGCCGGTCTCCTTGACGAACTTGGTGAAGGGGTCCATTTGCGCGTCCCTGCTGGATCCAGCCCCGGACCCGCGGTTTGCGCCGGCCGCGCCTCCAATCCTGATCCCCTTGGTGTTGTCCCGTTGACCGATCGATGAGGCTGTGCTAGCGGTGGGTTTGCTTCCGAAGCCCTCACTGTCTTCTTTACTGGGTTCGACCAGGTAGATGTTCGGCTCTGCAACGCTCCTCTCGATCTTGACATATCTCCTCAGCCACCTTAGGACCTCGTCTCCTCCCCAGAACATCTGGCCGCTCTCGCCAAAGGGATCGAACCTGTCCTTCATGTGCTTCTTCTTCTGCAGTATGGTCGACTCGCACTCGCTATCATGGAAGAACAATGCCGGGAAGCTGTCGCCGGCCCTGCTATTTATGATCACGGAGCCGAACCACCATCCCATGCTCGGCGGCCGGACCAGGAGCGAGTAGATGGCGCTGACAGGTATGGCGAAGGAGTAGTGGCCGATCGAGCCCCGGTGGGTGGTCATGGTCGGTGGAGGAGGGACAAGATAGGATTGTCTCGGAGGAGAGTCGCCTTCGGATAGGTCGACTTTGACGTAGATGCTGGCGGCTTCGCCGAGCTGAGATTCTGGTACCCATGCCAGCAAGAGGTCGGAGGAGGCTATGGACGGAGGATTTGAAGAGTCGGAGGAAGCAGGACGACCACCGGCGGAAGGCTTCTGCTGGAGGAGGGCTATGAAGCCGGGGATATTGTCTTTGGAAGAAGGTGTTGGGTGGATGTAGACCTATGGGCCAGGTAAGCTTTCGGCTGCCAACTGACACGACGGTGGCGACTCAGGACGCACCTTGCTCTTAGAGTAGAGGAGCTTGACGCCTCTCCCGGACTCGGTTTGAGTGATGGTGTTGTATTCTCCTTCCTCGTCATCACTCATGGCGTAGAGGCTCCCTTCCGGGGACGCTGGATGGGCTGGTTGTGTATCGTGAGCTGCTCCGGTGCGAGGCAGCCCGCCAGACGTCATCGTCCGTCTGACGCGGATCGCGGCGGATCCGGGAGAGGGGCCGGAAAAGGGACCGAGTTGGGGAGAGAGATGCTCTTGAGGGATATCGTCGAGTTTCTTGAGGATCATGAGGGGTTTTGGAGAGACCAGGAAGAGGAATAATGTGTGATTTGGTCAGGTAGGAAGATTGTAGGAGTAGTGTAGGAGTAGCGTAGGAGTTGGGAGTGGGAGGATCATATGATGAGGTTCATCCTGGTCGACAAAGCAGTGGCGCGGCTGACTGCGGCGAGGCGTCGACCCCGCGGTCATCCTGGTCCGCGTGCATCAGTCGTCATTTGCCTGACTACACGCGGCCTTGCACTGCCTCTACGTCAACTTGGGTCTCTTGTGTGACACGTGTCGGGGCCTACTTTATTTCTATGCTTATTAAAGTGTGCAAAGTACGAAGGGACCATAATGTCATGTCTGTTTCATAAAAGCCTCTTGTTTTTCCGTCTTACGCTGAGACAGCTGGGTCGGAAAGTTTCCAGCGTAAGACCGCGTGTATCACCTTCTCGGAGCCTCTAGAGAAAATTCCCCTTTGGCGTCAGTAGATCTCGGACACGAATGCATTCCTTTCCCTACATCTATATACCGTAGCCACCGAACCAAAACTCCATGCTCCGCCAAACTGATCCAAACACACATGCTGAGAGACGCCTTTGCTCTGAGTATTCCGTTTCCCAATGATCGAGACAAGCCGTAGACCGCGCCCTGAACAGACACCATGCCTCACATCTCTACATTACGCTCCTCCATTCCTCGCAATCACCCTCTCTCCGGCTACCTCATCCTTGGACCACTGGGCAAGCCACCCACCCTCCGCGGCCCACTGGGCAGCCCTCCACCCCC
>MUZK01003802.1:0-16776 GCA_003013055.1 Juglanconis sp. DMW523 | reverse complement strand
CCCCAAAAGCATAAACCCTCAACCTTAAAAATCATGATATTCAAAAGTGAGTTTTGGATGCCTCCCAGTCGTTTGGTTTCATGCCTCGTAAACCATAGTATGTAAGTCGATCAGTGCATTGTGACACGTCAAATCGTCGGATCTACCCCTTGTGGGCACTCCAGCGGCTTGAGAACGGGCTGCCAAAATCATCAAGCGTTACACCCCTCTCCCACAAAAGAAACAGATCGCCCGAGTACCGAAAACATTATCATGACCAGAGCTTGTCGTCGAACCAAAACGAGCTTGTCTCATGCCGTAGGACGTTACTCGGCGGGTCGAAACGATCTCTCCGCCCGAGCCTTCATGTAGTTGGCGTGCGATTCAAGACACTGGGCCATCAATCGAGTGACTGCGCGGTTCGTTGGTTAGTAATCCATCCACATCCGTAACATATTCTGGGAGTCTCAACTTACCAGGCCAGACATCAGCCTTACCGAACATATGGGCTATGACCTTCAGAATCTTGACTGCATAACCACCCTGAATACCCGGGACAAAATCTGTCTGCAGCCTTTTCTCCCACCCTTCAAGGACCTCACGAACTTTCTGCAGCAGCTTCGTGTCGTCATCTTCCAGGAACATGATGGCCGGCACTTCGAGAATGTCGATATCGTCTTGCCCCAAAATACCACCTATGTACTGACCCACTCTGTCCTGCAGCGTAGCAACCCACTCGGCTAGCACTTGTGCACAATCGAAAGTACACATGGCAGACTGCAGAGGCAATTCCTGGCTTGTCATGTTGGCGAATATGAGGCCCAATTTGCCAGTCATGGACAGGGAGTCGGCTGCAAAGTAAGCAGCTTTCCGGAGTTGTTTCTCTCGACTGGTGATCATCTCGATCGACATGGCCGCCTGCGATGGGCCCGATGAGAACTGTGCAGCCTCCGATTCGACAATGCCGAGGCCGGTCGCCAACATATCCATCCGCTCGTCCATGACAGAATGGGAAGGTTCCGCATGTTGAATGACCTCGCTGCCTCGACGCAACTCATCAGCCATTCCTTGCCAGTCACGTTGCCAGAACTTCTCCTTGGACCGATCCAGGTTTACAAAAAGTCGGACGTATGCCAACTCGAGCATAGGGATTGCGTCCGTAGGCAGAGGACTATCGTTGGAAGTATTGGGCCGCTTTGCAGAATGGTGTTGACTACTGTCCCATACCGCATGCCAAGCCTTCAGCGCTGGTTCAATGACTCGATGCATCTTCTCCGTCTCTTCTGGCGTCCAGACCTTGTTATGATGCCTCTGACGAGTTTCCCAGGTGTAGTTATGGATCGAGTGTATCAGGATCAGACATCCGAAGGCGCTGGGTCGGAGATTGCTCGGTGGCAGCTCGTTGGGGTTCAAGCCAGAACCAAAACGTTGTCCAGTTTGAACAGACATTCTTCGTTGCTTTTCATGCGTACGCATCAGATCGAGGAAGGCGTCCTGGAACGAAACCCGATTTTGGCTGGCACCAGCCACACCACCACGTGCGTTGAAGATAGCGCAGCTCTCGGCCTCAAAGAATTCCTCGTCACATGGCAAGTCCAGAAGAACCTCAGGATTGGTAAGAGTAGGTGGATGATTGTAAGCCGATACTAGTAGACTCGAAAGGATGAAAATGGCATAGAGTGTACGCTTCCGCTCCTCCGCGGCTGTCCAGCGGAGCCACTCTGCTTGCTCGTCGGCCTCGCCCATAGTGACATCCTGGTCCTCACATCCGCCTGGATTGGTTGGGAGATACAGCTCGGCGCCCCTGGCCAGACTGACGAGTGCAGCACAATGTGTCGAGGCAATCTCTCCGGACAGCTTGTCTGCGCAGTTGTGTCCAAACACAACGTTGAGAAGCATCGACTGAACGAGCCAAACTGGAGTGTCGGCCGAACCATCATGGGATCCTTGGAAGTCTTGGTCCGGTGCGTACGCCTTGCGGACAGTGGCTTTTCTCCGCTGATCGAGGTACGTCTGTATCATCTTCTTTGCCAGCTCAAACAATTTCTGGGCCTGATCGTGCTCACTCTCGTACAGGGCGCCAATGGCAGCCATAGAAAGAACCAGGCACGCCGAGCCACCGACATGACTAGTATTACCATTTGCAGACCGGGTCGGGACCTCGAACGACAGCGTCGGAATGTGGAGGAAGGGCAGATGCGGGTGGTAGTAGGTGATGTAGGCAGCGACGAAGCGTTGGAGATTCTGGGTACTAGGCAGGTTATTGATATTGTCCGACAGAGCGGTGGACGACGAGGCGTGCGGTGAAAATGGCGACGTCTTGAGGGAGAAGGACGGTTTGCGGCTGGCGAGGGTCGAATTCAGCGCGGCCGTGGAGGAGAGGGCACCTAGGATGGCGTTTCTGGTCGAATCAGTGATTGTCGCCACGGGTGAGGTGCCATGATTGTTTATACCATTGATGGAAGACGGCGTCTTTGGGCCCGTAGCAAAATGATCCAAGTGGGTCGATTGCGGCGTCAGGAGCGACATGTCCTGGATCGACGAAGAGTGGTGTGACGGCGGCGGCGTAAAGAACGAATCGTGGCCCATGGGAGGCTGCATCGGGTGGGGTGATCCGCTCATAAGGTCGGGAAACCCATGGGTCGCACTGAAGTCGACGCCAAATGAATTGATCTGCGGAGACATCATGGTCGGAGCCCACGGAGAGGTTGTCATCGGGGCCGTTGAGGATGGATTGTTGGATCCATCGATCATGGCGTCGCTCATCCCGCCGGGGCTCGCAGTACTAATGGCCGAAGACGAAGAGCCATCCACGGCGCAGTCGGTCCTGTTGCTGAAGAAATCGGGGGCAAACGAGGGAGAGGCGCCGATCATAAGATTCTCCATATTGATCTGATCGTAGGGACTGTTGCCAGACAAATCCGGAATGCCGGTGAAAGGGGGAGAGATGGGATCGAGCTGTGGCGAGTGGGCATCATGAAGCATGCTGGGGTTAATTGTGCCACCAAACAGGCCCCCGTTGGAGAAGTCACGGAACCATGGGTGATGCACTGGAGCGGTGATGGGCCCCGACTCGTACGGCAACCCATGCGTTTCCAGCCTGAGGGGAGCACTGGGCATGCCCCGATGGCCCAAGGCAGCGGCCATACCGGAATAGGGGTTCTCGAAGTTGCTTTGATGGAAGCCTTGCAGGCCCATCAGGCTAGGGTGCCGGCTGTGAGTGGGTGGCATGCGAGAAGCCGGGGGCGCGGCGGCAGCCGCCATGTACTGCTGCATCGAGGTCGGGTCGATGGTGCTGATGGTGTTAGCCCTCGGCCTCATGGAGGCAGGATTAGCAGGCGTGGCTGGGTTGGCGCCGGCGACACTGTTCTTGCGAGCACGGCTTTGGCCCAGGGTGACGCCGCTGGCACTCTCTCTGCGATTGCGAGGCCGAGCGGAAGGGGCTGTGGACTGGTGCAGCTTCTGCTGGTGGCGCAGGAGCAGATCACGCCTGGCGAAGCATCGTTTGCAGTCCGGGCACTCAAAGGGCTTCTCCTTGGTGTGGGAGCGCTCGTGCCTCTTGAGATGTTCGAGACGGGCAAAAGCGCGGCCGCAAGTGCCACAGCCGTGTGGACGAGGTTTGTCCGTCTTGGGGGGAGGGAAATTGGCAGAGGGAGTCTTGGTGTTGACGGTGATGGTGGAGGCTTCTGCAGAGGGACTCATGTTAGCCGCGGTGTTTGATCGCTTGGAGAGTAGCCGGAAGCGCAACACATGGAACAGAACCCCCCGGACCGGGAGGCCATTCACGGGCCATGGACAGTGAGCATACCAGCTTCATCCGGCTGCTGAACGGAGAGGTCCGGATCGGAGGAAGGAGGTGAGTGGGTCATACTGGCTGCGGAAGCCATAACAGACTCGAGCTTCGGTCCACTGTCGTTACCCATGTTGTTGTCGAAGTTATCGAGGTCGTTCGCTGAAGGTTGCTTGCCTGAAGTTGCCAAAGAATTGAGGGGCCGGCGACGGCGAAGCGTATCAATTTTGTACAGAGAAAAAGAGAACTGTGTGCTAGGAATTATTCTGTTTGTTTGTATTCTTGTACGAGAGACCCAAGTGACGGTGCCAAACAAAAGATCGAGCTCGCCCGGACTACGACGTTGTCGATGGAGAGAGAGCACCTAACGATGAACGGTGGGGAGAGAGAGGACGGAGTGAAGACGATAGTCGTAGGTTTATCTCATGTCTTGCGATGTTGATGGCGTCCCAAGTCGTCCGGACAATACCCTCTGCAAACATGAAAGCTCTTGAACGGTGTCGAGCTGGTGGTTGACGATGGGAAGGGAGTGGGCGCAGGTAAGGGTGGTAGTTGTGAGAAAGTTGTGCAAAGGTGTAGGTCGAGGTCGAGGTCGAGGTCGAGGGCAGAAGGAGCAACTATGGGCACAGACGAATTGGAGAATGGCGGGAAGGCTGCCCTCTTCAGGGCCTGTGCGCGGCGGTACTATGGATACGATGACAGGTACGGTACCCAGGAACGACTGGAAATGGTGGGCCACTGTCTTGCGCACGGTGTGGATCGAGGTACCATAGTACGGTGGTACTCCGTACTGCGGTGGTCCCCAGTACCCTGCATATCTAGGTCCAGGGCAGAAGCGGCCTGATCCCTGCCTGTAGACGCCGTAAGTCCGGGCCACACCTGATGAATGGCATGAATGGAATGATACTGTGTACACCTGCACACCACACCACCGGGCGAATGATAGGTAAGATAGATGCTGACGAAATCTAGGTTCGACGGAGACGGCAATGATTTCATTTTCATCCATGGCAATTTTCATGATCTGCAGTATAGAGCAACTCGGGAAAGTTAAATTGAGATGTCCAGGCGAGGTGGTCGACAGCGGCCTCGGAATGTGGAAGTTTGTTTACTGCTCATGCGTAACGTGCCTAACCTGGGAATCCACCCTCTTTTGCACCGGATGGCCAGGGACATGACCCACTTCTCAGGCTAGCTCGAAACCGAGCGTGTCTTCCGGCGACCCTGAAATGCAGTTATTGAGCACTCAAGTCATGGAAGACAGGACTCGAGGGAAAAGTGGATAAGGGAAGGCGAGCAACATGGAACGGTCCACTTCGAATGTACCACGGCACCCCGTACTGTGAGTGTGAGAGGTGCCCGGACGGCTCTGCAGATCCTACGACATCTTCCTCAACTCGTCTGGTGCTCGTCTGCTGGTCGGCTCGACTAGGTAGATGCGTCATGCGACCCGAGAGACTCAAGGTTCAGCGGCTTTCCTTGCCTTACCGCAACCTCTTTAACAAGGTATACGACCATCACCTCCAGACTCCAGACTCCAGACTCCAGACGTCCAGACTTTCACCTGTCCAGACCTTTCTGGCAGCTCGCCGAGACTAGTTAGTAGATAATAGTACTACACAGTATGTGCCATAGCACCTCAGCTGCAGCCTTCCCTCCTCTCCAGTCTTGACTCTCACCTTGGAGCAAGACACAAATCCAGACTCTACACACAGCCTGGCAGCCCAAGATGGTCCAAGATGCAGCCCACCATCACCGCCGATTCTGAAGTTTGATTTGATTCGGACTTCAAGCCACCGGACTTCAAACCACAGGATTCCAGACGAAGAAAATGCTAAGCTTCGTCATGCGACTTATTAAGCTCCAATCCGATAATACACCAATCTATCAAGAACTTTCACGAGGCTGTAACGCCCGGCTCCAGGTCGCCCCCTGGACTGATTCTCGCACATCAAACCACCGCCGTGGCCGTCGTCTGCTGGCGCAGCCCTTGGACAGTTGATGCAGCCCTTGGACAATTGAAATTCTTCGAGATGATATCACCGAGTCAGATTGATTGATTTAGCCTCAACCGCAGTGAAGACACTTATCAACCAACCAGCCATCAGACTCTCACCACAGCAGCAGGTCGGACCAATCGCTGCCCACCTGCGAGGACCGGAGGTCCTTCTTTCCCACGCCTTCTCTCACCTTGCATCCCCGCCACAGCCTGCCCGTCGCTGATTGATCAGCTCACCGCAGCTCGGCCTCTTCTCAACCTAGTCCTGCAGCATCTGGATGCGGCTGCGGCACACTCCTCATGCCGTGTTCACCGTGGGCTGCGTGGCGCACAGTGCCGGTCTGCAGCGTCTTGGATCATGGGAATTGCTGCTCTTTGATCTGGATCCGAAAACCCCGTCACATCCTTCGCATGGTGCGGTGCGTCTTATTAATCCTTTGCTAAGATCTGTCGGTCTCTAGGGAGCATCCGTACACCTCCCAATCCATGGTCAACATTGTCCATCTCTTATCACTCGGCTATGATCACCGAGACGGCCCTGAGCTTGAGACGGCCAAGGGTAGCGCATAGATACAGCAGCCGCTCATGCGCCTCGCAAAGGCTTTGTGGCCCTGGGTCCATCGCTCGCAGAAACCTCGGGGAGGCTGTCAGGTGAGGCTATGAGTGTATAGACCCTAATCGCATGGCACACCGCAATAGGGCATCAGGACTCAAGATTGAGTTCGAGAATCGACAGCCGAGAAAACACACTTGACTCGAGGCCAGCTGGTACCGAGTATATAGTCGTTCATCGTTACCACATTCGGTAATCCGCCCACCGCTCGTCTCTAGCCTATAGGTCGCCTGGCCGCCTGGCCGCCTGGTCGCCTAGGTACTAACAGCGCACACCTACGGTCAGCCTCATCTGCCCACTTGAGCACAACTGACGGGAGAACATTGTTCTAGAACCGGCTACAATGTACCGTGTTCATCATGGCCAGACGCCCAAGCTACATAGTAGTACCCTACCTAACATGCCCTCCCTGGTGCTCCATCAACTTAGCAATCGTGAATGAACGGATGTTGCGGCGAAAGTTGCTGCTCCAGACCTGCCAGGTTCCTTCACCGGCTGCACACATGGCGTTGATAGCTGCACAGTGTGTGCCGTCCATCCGGCTAGCCGCGTCGTCCAGCAGCAATCGGCATTGGACGGTCGGACGGTCGGACGGTCGGACAGCAGTCCACTCGAGCCCAGATCACTTGCATTGAGACCATGTGTGGGAAAACACGCATAGTCGCATTCCAGTCCACCTCACCAGCAAGCTCGTTGTCAACCCAAGAGCGTGCATCCGTCTCTCTGGGGCCGCAAGGGATTGGGAATCCCTGCCCGGTCACAAGATGCGTGAAACTGGCCCGAGCTGCGTAAAGGATTCGGTTGATCAAGTGACCAAGGAGCTTTGGCCAGACGGCGGCCCTGCAACCGGCTACACGGAACCCAGAACCCTGACCACGAACTGCCACACACGGTGACACCACTCTGGCACTGTATCCGTACAGCGTACGCGCTGTTCCTAATCCCTAATTCCTGCAGCGAGAAGCACCAGCGTGGCGGGTTTTTGCCAGTCGATGCATCGACAAACCACCTAGCGTCACATCCGAGAGGTAAGCTACTACAAGCGGGCCTGGATTGGCTGTTTTCAGAAGCTCAGGCCAAAGGGCGTACGGAACACTCCGTACTACAAAGCACTATCAGAAGTAGCAGCACCCGTGTAACCATCATGGTCCCTGTCGCCTTAGGAGCGGGCCATAAGACAAGAAGACACCGATAGATCGTAAATCTGATTCCCATCGCGAATCGAAGGCCCATGACGTCGCCCCCCGTTTCCAAACGTCTGGGTTGCTGCTGGATCTCTAACAAACAGCATGCTCATCGGCCAGATCTCGGACCAGGGAATCTTTCGCGCCTTGTGCTAGCCTCGCAAAATTGCACGGCCGTTCCTGGTGGTATGACGACACACGGGAAGCTGGTGTCTGTGTGTTCCTGCGAGGTGCGTTCGACGAGCCAGCCAGCGTGGATTCAGGAACCGCCGCCTGCGTAAGTCAACGGCTGGATCGTGGGATGCAGAATCGTTCACAACAACTCCAATGCTCGTCGCAATGACCAGTCGCACGATGTTAACAGGTGGCGCTGGGGCCGGAGACGAGTTTGGTTTGTTGGGTAGGAGGATATCAACGGCTTAGACCTGCCCTGGCCTCGGCCGATCCACCTCGAGATCAACATTCGCATTTCTGGTCTCGTCACGCTTTGGAAAACATCCAATTGTGGCACGCTTCCTGCGGCGAAGATATGCCGCAGGAGGCAAACGAAAATGCATATCGACGTTTCGAGCAGCCCGTTCATCAAGCTCGACTCTCTCTTGCATCGGTCATTCCAAGACGGGTTCCTTGGAACCTGCAATGCAATGCCATGCGAAAAGCCTACTCAAACATTTCCCGCTATGAATAGAAGGATCAGCAAGCACCACACTTCCGGATGAGATCTCGACCGCTCGAGATGTGTTCTGTGTTGCAGTCACAATCACAATGCTGCCCAAGTCACCTGAGAAAGAGGCTCCGATGATGCAGTTCCATTCTTCTTTCTGCCATCGTCTCCAGAGACCGTGCTGCGCTCTCCAGAACGGATGAAACCCTCAAGCAATCTGGCTGGTCCTCGTCTTCGGGCCGCTCCTAACGATCCCCATCTCCCTGGGGCGCCCCACAGACAGTGTCACAGATTATTACTCACATTGACCGACCCCTGGATGGCGAGAGCTCCGTGTTCGTTCGTGGCACGCCATTCGTTCGCGCACTTCGACGGGAGGCATCATGGGTACGCCGCGGGCGCTTATCGGGCTCTTGCAATCCAAGCTTGCCTGGCAATCTGAGAACCTGCATCCTACCCCATGGACCCCGCCATCTGGAGGGGCAGCTCGCTGTAGTGTACTTACATAACATAGTATAGGTAATAGCAGCTGGCCTAAGATGCTGGTGTGATGGGAGGAGGGGCCATCGAGACGTCGGAGCAAGCAACGGACGGACTCGCAGACTGACTCGGCAGCAAGAATTGCAGAATTGCAAATAACCTCTCAAGCCTCATCTTGCGTTCAAAGCTATCTATAGCAAAACACACCGACATTGTGAGCAATTGGAAATGGCAAGGCTGGCAGCTAGCTCGGGAACTGCGATATTGTACTTGTACCTTCTGCGGATCCGGCAGCTCAGCCAATCTGAAGCTGGCCGGCCCTGCCCCTCCATCATCTATCCGAGGCTTGATACGGCACGATACCATAGCAAAGCCAGAGCTTCCCTCGACCCCTCCATGCCCCTCCATGAAGACCAAGCTGCTCTAGCTCTTCTCATCTGGGACCCACCAGCAGGGGCCGTAGTGGAAGGTCAGCGGCACGATGGGCCCCAGTCTGGGATCTCCCCTGCTTCGCCAACGATTCTCCCCCAAACGGGCCGGAATCAGGGTCAGGTGTGTGTGGGGATCCACACAGTGTCTGCATGCCCACCACCCACAGACAGCGAGCTATTGAGCCTGTCCCCAAAAGTCACTCACCCTTGGGCGGCGGCACAGCAGGATCGTGACTGGAGCCCCGAAAATGACCTATCGACAAGCCAGGACGAAGCAATACTCGAAGAGAACCCTATACCAGCTAGCGCACAGAAGCGGACCTGGCAAGCCTGGGAAGGGTAGAAGCGCAAGGGAGAGCGTTTGCACAGCCTCAATGGTTTCCCAAAGCCGTCAGATCTCCGATGTCCATCACCATCGAGTTTCAGAGATGGCGTTTTCCTCGTGACGCGAATCCCATGGTCCCGGGGACATGGGCATTGTTCTCATTTGGATCCATCGAGATTTGATGAAGGGGGGGGGGGAGGATACTACAATATCACGACAGTTTGATGAGGATCGGTCAGCCAGCCAGCCAGCCAGCCAACTTGTGTTTATTCAGGTCCGGCATTATTGCTGCGCAGAGCACAATTATTGCCGCCGACCGTGATCAGGCCATTTCAAGGCGCTAGTTCAGCCGACTGCAACGAAGGCCGCTGCGCACAATATCTGACTAAACCAGACTGGCTAGCACAGGTATTGACGTTTTGTCGTCATGCCTGGGACAATCAGCGCGAGATTTTCATCTGAGTTTCGGCACACAGACCGTGACGGACCCGGCCTCATCTACGTGTAAATAGCATGCTGCTAGATCCCGGCCAGCAAAGATGCGGTCTGCAGCGGTCCAACCTCATCCGAAGATAGCACTGCGACGTCCTGCCCATCCTGGTACGCTCGGCACACAAGCACAGTTATACCTACGGGCCTACCGCACCATTCAACGTCTGGTCACCTGCGGTGCGGCCCAGGCACAGCGACATCATGGATCCCCGGGAAAGCAAGCAATCTCGCGGAGGCTTTGTTATTATCATAGCAGGTATGTTGGTTAATCTGTTCTGGCTTTATGGGAATTGGGAAATTTGGGTTGAGTTAGTTGATGATGCCGACCGACTTGTTCATTCATGTTATGCCTACGTTAATGCCAGCAGAGACGGGACGGAAGGTCAGGTGCGCGACTCTGAAGCATAATAAAGCCGTTGCCACGGCACACACACACTGGCCACACAACCGTATGCAAGCCACTTTAGCAATGTCGGCCAAAGGCTATATGCCCGTGCGTCCCGCTCGCGGTGCCTGGGTACCTAGGCCACCTGGCCACCTGCATACCACAGTCCATCACAGCGTCTTCTTGGCCTGTCGTGGTTATGCAAATGGGCGCTGTTTACTTCGTAGTACGGTGTTAGGCTTTCGAGCATTCTCCATTGTATGAAGGAAACTGTTACGGCTTTTACAGCTATATTAACAGCTCAAAAAACAACAACCACTTACTTCGCAGTACCCGCAAGACAAGAGGGCTGACATATCCTCAGGTCATCATCTAACAGCTACACCAGCAGTTTGGTTCACGGCAAGGTTCGGACCTTGAACATAAACCCACCACCCATAACCCACCACCCACGAATGACAGCGCAGACCTGTTTCCGCCGACACGTTTTCTTCTGCCACACCATCTCATCGTGGTGGTGTGCAGCCTACATACAATGCTCGCTTTCGGTGCCCTGCAGGACGCCACGCTAATCTCGGGCCCCTTGTATGGATTCGCTCGATGAACTGGTGGGTGGTGGTGATGGTGATGGTGATGGTGATGGTGGCCAAGGCCCGCGGACTACACAATACATCCCGTACAGTGCCGTCACAACGTCGACGCCGTTGATGTGTCACTTTGGAGAAACCCACCTCATCAGCCAAACTCTGTCCAGTGACAACTCACCAATTGTCTGCACGTCTCTGGCCGAATATGCCCCGAATCTTGATACCGGACAAATCCAGGCTGCGGTCACAGATGCCAATTCTTTCCAACTGCTGCCCACCTGGCCCACCTGGCCCACCTGCTCACCTGCCCGTCTGCCGCCCTGCCAGGCCTGCTTGCTGTTGGAGGCGGCCGCCGTCTTCCCCAAGTTTCGACCCCAATGACCTCGACAGCACCCACATTTCGACCTTTGCTCTCCCATCTCCAAAAAACCTGAGGCAGGGAGCATCATGTGGCCATGATCTGGAGAATCCCTGCCCTCGACCAGATGCCATCTGGGGCATCAAGCCCCTTGTTCCCTGTCTTCCCCAGACTTTGTTAGCGCCCTTGCGCCCCCCCCCCCAAGAAGGGCAGTAGCTTGAGACGTCGACAACTCGCAGGTGATCGATCAAACTCTTCGAGAAAATCCAATCGAGAGGAAGCGTCAAAGTTTTCCCCATGGAGAGACTATGGAACTTTTCAGCAGAGTTTCGAGTTCAGGAGTTCAGGATTGAATTGTTTTTTTTTTTTTGGTTTCCGTCTTCCGCTTTTACTCTCTCAACACCTGCAACGCAGTGGGAAAGCATCACAGCACATCTCGAGACAGCTGTGTGGCCTTGCCATGGTCTGTGATGTATCCTGGACCTGGCCTCTCAATCTCCGAGATGTCCATGTCCATACTGTGTGTCACTGTCTGTCAATGTCCCAAAAATCTGGGGCCGCACGGAGATCACTACGGCTGCTGGCGAAGCCGTCAATGCTCACCAGACTTGATTGGTCCTGACCTATCTCTCTCCATCCCATCTGATCCCAGCTCGGAGCTACCTCATCAAAGTAAAGCAGCGCACGACCGTTGCTCGCTTCGCACGTCGTCGCGATGCTACATATTTTAAGCTCTCGGAAGGCCTTCTAGCGCTTCTTCTCCGGGATCCCCCCCCCCATCACACCACCTGCAGTGCCGAAAAAGCCTCGCAAACCTTTTTTAGTTCAGGACAAGATTTGGCGAGTGTCTCGTTTGTCAGTGATTACAGAAGCTGCATGAGATGTCTGGGCAGGCTGGGATCTCCTTTGCCAGAAACCTCGTCGGGTCTTATCGGTGGCCCGGAGATGGGATGAATTTCATATCCGATCTTGAAGCACAATGCAGATGGAGACAGCAGCTGCCCTGCCCACCTTCGAGGGCCTCGAAAAGAGATTCCGTCTGATCCAACCTGCAGTCAGTCAGTACCTGCCGGCCCGGTTCCTTGTGCAGCGGACTAGCCGTGTCCTGCAGCCCCAAGGCCGTTGCTACTATACAAGAGACAGCGGCATGTGGTATGTAGCTGCATCTCAGGACGTCAGATCAGACCACTGGCGTCTCCAAGACGCCAGCCAACCTTCCTTCGTATTCCCCCCTCTCTCCCCCAAATTGTGCGATGCCAAGTGCCGCTGGTCAGCAAAAGATCGATCCGCTAAACTTTCCGCCGTCGGCACTGGGCGGAGGCTGACGAGGAGGCTCGAACCTGGGCATGTATTACCGGCTGGGCAGGGTGGGAAACCATGTCCATCGCGCCGCCGCCGTCGCTGCCGTTGGCCTGGATGGAATTTTTGAATTTTTATTTGCTGCTCTAGTGTTTGAATCTAGGTAGGTCCACAGGCGCAGTGCTCACGGGTATGCCCACCATCATCATGGCTGTAAGCCTCGGCCTAATAAAACAAAATAAAAATTCCTGTTTTTCCCGGTCACCAACCAGCTGGTGGTCAATGACAAGGTTGTCGTCGCGAACTATTTTCGACCGGATATGCTACTAATAAGCATGTTTCTGCCCACTGGGGTTGTCGGGCCATTGCCTCATCGGGCAGAGCCTTCTAGACCTTTGTTCTGATTCTCTTTCTTTTTTCCGCTCATGGCCGGGAGCCCCAACGGCGACAATCTTGCGCCGAAGAAGGTGTGAGCCATGCAGAGCCGACTTGGAATATCAGATTTCGACCTTGGTTTGCGCTGCTGGGGTCCTACCCTATAAGGCCGTGATCGTCCACTGGAGTCCATCTCAGGATGCCATCTACGATGTACACAAGACACTATCCCATTAACAAACTGCACAGGCCCAATGGCGCATGTCCAGGATGGGGAGAGGGAAGGGGCCCGGCGCACCTCGCCCTTCGCCTCCCCCCCCCCCCTCGTAGGAGTTGGATGGACGATCATGCACTGTGATGGCGCGAAGGAAGCACCGCTTGCCAATCCACCCTTTCACGATGATCTCGGCCTCTGGGTCGGCGTCTGGGACTTGCCAGACTTGCTAACAAGTCACCCGAGAGAAACTTACCTAGCCAGCTTGCGCAGCTCCGGGGACACGCTGGCTCCTGATTGGGCGAATCGTTGGAGACATCCGGCCTCGCCTGGATCGGGGCCGTCCCGAGACATCGGAGCAGCACACAGCGAGACTTTCGCCCCAGCCTTGGGACTTTTGGGAGGGGTTGGATACTAATACTGTGCTGTATTATATCTCGATCACCTCTCGACCAGCCGGAAACACCAAACCGGCGCCGCGGGACAGGATGCTGTCTTTTTTTTTTTGTGTTTTTTTTTTTTTTTTTTTTTTTTTTGCCACGGCACTTGGGTGATTCCGGGCCCCATTGTCATTGGAGACATTCTCCTGCCGGACGACGTAATCGCTGCTACGGGCTCACGCAAACAGGAGGACCCTTAATTCCGGGGGCATCTATACTAGTGTAGTGGACCCCTTGCAAGAAGGAACACGCTTCTGCAAGAGCTACTGCATGCCAACCACCGGCACAACCATGACGCTTGCGACCCAACCAGGGAAGAAGCACTTTGGCACTCAATTCAACGGCCGCTTGCGAATTTTGCGCGATTTCCAGAATAATATCCGGCCCGGGGTGGGGGGGAGGTGTTTGGCCCTTTCTCCCTTCATTCACCCAGGTACCTAACCTAAGGTACCTGGGTAGGTATCCATCTGGTTCGCATGGCTCGCCATGTGGCCAACACGGTGGCGCGCTTGCTCTTTCGCTGATCCAATTGGTCGGATTCGAGGGGACCACCACCATCATCAGCACCAGACACGCGAAGGAAAGAGAAGAATCCTTTTCCCACCCCGGATGACGATGCCTTCCTTCCCCCGAGGGAGGATAACGCTGCTGCGGCACAGCAAATTGGAGAGAGGGACGTGACCTGTGGTTGGTCGGGGGGGAGAGTGGTTGAAACGTTGCAAGGCGACCGAATTTCTAGTGCTTCTCGACAGCTTCCCTAGATCATCACCCTGCATGCAGCAAGCAAGGTCGGCGGCAGAGCCAATCTCGCGAGGGCATTTTTGCTGAGCAAGCCCCCCCCCCCCAACCGTCTTCTTTTGTGTGTTCCTCGCTCGTTGGTACTGCTACGGTGAAACAGGCGAGGCTACATCGTCAACCTCGGCTTGCAGCAGCTCTGCGACGCCGGATGGCACAGTACAGGCAGACAAGTCACCAGAGAGAGCTTCTTCTGGTCGTCGACGACACACTACAACCCACACCCACCCACTCCACAAACCTACCCACCATCTTCCCCACAGTCTTTTGGAGGAACCCTGGCGGGCTTTGCACCACAAATGGACCCTGTACGGACGTACGTCATGGGCACCGGCCGCTGGGATTTATCATCGTGAGCATCGTGAGCATCGTGAGCATCGTGAGCATTTCCTGCATTGTGACGGCTTGGTCTGGACGTCTCTCCAGACTAATTGGGCTTCGGGATACCCGGATTGGCTGATTGGGAGTCGTCCAAGGGAAGGAAAAAGGAGGACAGTGGATGCCCTGGGCTTCGGAATGCCAGATTGGGATTCGCAAGAACGCAGAAGACTCTCTATGGTAGCGCTCCAGCATCGAAGCATGGTGGTGGTGGTGTGTTGCATACCTATCCTCTGGCTGTTCCTGATGCTAGGCCCCGAGATGGACACCCACCTACTCGACGCCCAGCCACGTCTGCACACCCATACGGAGTACATGAGATACCCGGCGACCTAGGCCCGAACGACAACTTTTCACGCTGTGCATTACCGTGTACAGGGGCGATCGGCGACGAAACGGCCCAGACATGTTCACACCCACCTGCAACGCGCCAGCAGCAGCCGGTCAGCAGCACAGCGCCCGATCTGGCCCGGCGGCCCCCTCCGGTGAACAACAGCAGCTGCAGCAGCTGCAGCAGCAGATACAGATCCAGATGCAGATCCAGTCAAGAGGGAATGGCGACAAAATATTCTCCTCAACAACTTCCTGGGGAGAGATGAAGAAGAAGAAGAAGAAGAAGAAGGGGAACGATAACAACCATGAAAATAAAATATATAAAAAAAGGAATAAGAAAAAGCAAAACGAAAACTACCTTTCCATTCGACCGGTGCACATCGGTACATTGTCCCAGCGGAAAGTGGGGCTGTATTGGGAGGTTACCTACTGTACCTAATGCAGTGATGCATCCACCAACCCACCAGCCCACCCGACCGCACACCCCCAAGATCTGGGCCGTCGGATGAATTGAGCAGAACCCAAGGTCGGCCTGGCCTCGGACTGGCGTCGGACGATTCTTTTCGCGGCCGATGTCTCGTTGTATACTGTGCTTTTGCTTTGTGGTGCTGTGGTGCAGCGAGTGATGATGATCGATTGTGGTTCGATGTCTCTGCAGCTGCCTCGATGTGGGTTTTACGGTGGCGGTGGTGGCGAGTTATCCAACAACCATCTCATGTCAAATGGGCGAAGGATGGGTTTTGCAACCGCTGCAAGACCGACGGTTGGTACTGGCACTGATTTTCCTAGGAAGATCGCAGGGGATTGGCGATATGTTCGAGGAAGGACGAGTGAGGGAGGCTGGTCTGTCCGCTCGTGAGCTTCAGTAACTACCAACGCGGTCGGCGGCTCTGGGTCATGGTGACAACCTCTTGGGACCCCAGTGGATCGAACGTCGTTGCGACGAGACTATTCGCATATTTGATTTCACTCGTCATGGGTCCTCCAACGCGAGCTGATCAACGTTGCGTGGCTCTAAGTGCGGTTCAAGTACGCCTCCTGTCTCTCTGTCAGTTCCGAATCCTTCGGGCAACGAGGGCTGAAGTCGGGCTGTCGTTGGAGCTTGGTCAGTTCCATCACACGTCAAGCGTACCCCTTTGACTGCATGGTGAGTGGTGTTCAGGTCCAGCCAGTCCTTGGTTCAGTGCCCACGCAACGAGTGTGCATGTGCATTCCGTTTTTTTATTACCCACCACTAACGCGCGAATACAATTCTATGCATGTACGCACCTTTCCGGTCCTTGTAGGAGGGCCCTTGTAGGAGGATCATTGTGTATCTGACTGCGTCACAGTCGTCCGCACTCGGATGACATTCAACGGGATCTCGTCA
Organism: Juglanconis sp. DMW523; assembly: GCA_003013055.1. NCBI lineage: Eukaryota > Fungi > Ascomycota > Sordariomycetes > Diaporthales > Juglanconidaceae > Juglanconis > Juglanconis sp. DMW523. The sequence goes on along the minus strand of MUZK01003802.1, from coordinate 286 downwards.
CTCGCCCCGTCACTCTCCACCGTGACCCGCACATTCGCCTTGTCCCCGTTTGAGCCCTCCATCTCTCGCCAGGACGAGGGTGGCTGTCCATTCTCATCAGACTGCGTCGCGGCCGAGCCAGTCTGCCCCTTGGAGTACAGGCGATGGAACGATCCATCATCATCGGCCTCGTCGGGATGATGAGGATGCTGCTGCTGCTGCCGCGGCGGCGGCGGGCCCAGACCCGACGACGCCTGCCCCTCGCTCCTGCTGGCCGGTCCGCCTAGCTCCCCCCTCCCCCTCTCCC
>MUZK01003801.1:0-16760 GCA_003013055.1 Juglanconis sp. DMW523 | reverse complement strand
GGCGCGGCCCCTTCACTTACCAGTACACGTCACGGACGTGAAGGATATGGCCCTCGAACGATCTGGTCGATCTTGAGCTTGATCCAACTTTGTGCATTATTGAAGTCTCTGAGACATTATCGTCCCAGAAGTCGTTTTGGTCAGAATGGTTACCTACTCACGATACGTTTTGGGCTGGTGTCGTTTCTTCATAACCCCCTTCTCCCGGCATGGAGGTCTTCGTTTACGAGCAGTATGCCCTTGTGGCGATCGCGGTCATCCTCGCTTCATCACGCGGCCAGGAGCAGTTGCGGTGGCTGTCCGGTAATACCTCAACCTCAACACTAGTGATTGTTCTGCGAGTTGTAGGGCCGGAGGGGGGGGGGCGACCTGCTGAGTTCCTTAATTTGGCAGCAAGAGACAGGCTGTTATTACTGGCTTCGGTGTGGTGAAGCTTATAGGTACTTGTTCATAGGGTTGATATTGTAGTCACTACATATAGTCAGTGGCCTACCTAAAGCTACATATAGTTTATAAGGTCCAACTAAAACTAAATACAGTTTATAGTATAATAACTAATAATTAGTATTAGTCACTATAGTAATATAATATATGAAACTAATAAATTCGTTAAGTATTAACAATTAATCCGTTATTATAATCTATATCCTACTATATAAGTTTAAAGTATATTAATAACTTAAAGATTTAAACCTAATTATAGATTATTTTCTCTACCCTCCCCCTATCTTTACTCCCTCCCCCTATAAATATTATTTCTAATCTTAAAGTATTCTTTATTTTCTAGCTTCTTTGCATCTTAAATATTTATATAACGGTTCTTTAACAACTTTTCTAATTATAAATATATAATTAAATTAGCTAACTTAAGCATACTTTCTTATCTTATCTTATAGGCACTAAATAACTATATATAGTCACTAGTAGTTACTACAGATTAATGTTTTCGTGACTAAAACTAACTATAGACTACTGTAGTCTGTAGTTAATTAACTAATAACTACAGACTAATTTATCAACCCTGCTTGTTCACGAGAACTAAGATGTTGCGAAGCCTTGGGTAGAGTCACCGCACTGGGAGGTGCCGTTGAGCCCGTCACTCCGGGCTGCATGTGCATCTCAAGCCTTTCGGAATAGTCATGTAACCAAAAAAGGTAATCACGTGGTTCTCGCCGTTACACTCTGCCTTATCATTGTGGAACTGCCATCTATATCCAATAGGCCGTAAGCGTCGGGGTCTAAGTGTTGTCACAGGCGACGGCAATCCCTCCGGGCTGACGTCCGCCTTAGTCCGTTAATTCCGCATCCGCAAGCACATAAATTTGTTCGGCTGCATTAAACAAAAGTATAAAAGGGGCAAGAGTTCATAATTGATTTAGGGTGATTTTTTCTTGGGCCTCATTCAGCCAAGACAACTCTCGGCCACACTGGACTGCACAATGGGCTTCATCTACAGCTAGCTCTTCGTGACACCAGCCTATCCCACGGGCTTATACGCCGGCAAGACAATTATTGTAACCGGCTCCAGTATGTCCTTTGTATTAATAAAAACTCACATATGGTCTTTTCCAACCTAAGAACATGATTTAAGGACGACTGGGGCTTAATGAGCCACTCCTCAAGAGTCCAGAGCTCTGCCAAAACTCGTCCGGATTAAGTTTTCCCGCTCTTTTTTACTCAACGTGTCTAACAAAAACCTATCCATACAGATATAGGTCTGGGAAAAGAAGCCGCGCGCCACGTCGCTCACATGGGCGCCAGCAGGCTCATGCTCGCCGTACGCAACCTAGACAAAGGTCACGACGCAAAGCGCGACATCGAGGCCACCACCAAGTGTGCTCCGGACATCATTCAAGTCTGGCAAATAGACATGTCGAGCTACGCCAGCATAAAAGCCTTCGCCGGGCGAGTCAATGCCGAGTTGGATCGTGTCGACCACTTTGTCGCTAACGCAGCCTTGGCGAGGACCATCTATTCGGCGGCGGAAGACAACGAGACCATGATCACCGTTAACGTCATCTCTCTGCTGCCGCGCGCTCGTCCAGGTATACGGTAAACTCCTCGATGCAGAGGTTTAGGTGACGCAAAGAAGACGGAAGGATTGAGCTCGGGACGCGCAGAGATCGTAGGAGAAGGCTGGCCATGAGTTTATCCAAAATACCACCCAGGGATTCCGAGTAGCTGATTTGATGCCCTGGCTCGGGCGCGTCGTTGCCGAAACCAGCAATTGCTAGGACGTTGAGGGCTAACTCTGATATCCCGTCTGCCATTGACTTCAGCAGTCTGTCCACCTATGAGCGCGCGGAGTCCCAGAATACCTTGTAATTTGATTCCTTGAAAGCGACCGAGGTGACTTTTCGATGCCTAGCCCAGTTGTTATCCCACACCTTACCCACATTTGGGCCAAATAGCTCGAACATGACTGTTTGTTCGCGGCTTTTTGGGTACTGTTTCCATTTCCCCAGGAATTCCGTAATCGATAAATGATCAGCGATGAACAACTGATTCCTAGCGGGTGATACGACGACGAAGACAGGTCCATGCCGAGCGTGTAGTTTGTACTTGTCATGCATTTGCCATGCGAATCGGCTGTACAGTGCCCAGCCACAGAATGGGAGCCCCTCCAGAAAGGGAGCTATAGATTCTCCTAAAAGCATCCATAATGGTTCCTGCCAAGATATTGCAGAGAACAGCATTGGAACATCGAGTAGTCGTGCAGATGTGTAGAGCATATCTAGGGTCTGGCTGGGCGGGGGTCGCCCCTAGGCCATACTAGGGCCTAGGTTTGCCCCGAAATATACGATCGAGCGCGCTTGCCTATAATCAGCTAGCTAGCTAAGAAGTATGTCGCTAATAGGGATCTTCTGGCTCGACTACTAATAACCGTCTATTCCTAGACTAATCGAAAATGAATTAGATAAGAAGGGGGAGAGGAAGCAGCTGCTAACTGATTATCTGCTATACTACCTAATCTAGCAGGCAGGCGACCTACCTTCGACCTGCCTATAACCTGACGGTAGCTACTCCTTATCTCGCACCTAAGGCATTAAATTAAATTAATACTATACTATACTACATTCAAATGAGAAGCATGAGGCTTATGAACGAGATGACTGGCTGGCGCTGGCTGCCGTTCGTCGCCTTCTTACACCCTTATCGCGCGCGTTTCAAACGCTTTCACGAGACAATGAAGAAGATGTATCTGTGTCGGTTCGGGAAAGAAGCACTTGACGTTGTGGAGGACCTGGAAGGGCATGAAGCTCACCTGCATAGCATAGTGTCGCCCGAGAGGCTCTTCTGGTATAAAGTCCAGGATGGATAGGAGCCGCTATGCAGGACATTGGGCGTCAAAGTGCCGGATGCGCCTTTCCCCCATGACAATTCGGCAAACGAGGCGAGGAGCGTGTTTTCAATTTCGCTTTCACGGGAACAGCTGCGTCACTTTGTTGCCTGGGTCTTTCCGGAGCAGCTTCCTGGTATGTGTACAGGTTCGGGGCGACATTCGTAAATCAGCCACGAAGCGCGTATATGGTAAACTGAAAGGAAACTCAATAAGGTGGAAAATGCGACTAGATATGCACCGTCATCAACGCTGTGCTTGACGGCCATTCAATGGTTCATCCAACGGTCCGCCCTTCGCGTGAGTGAGAGGAGCGAGTCTAAAAGCTTTGGACTGCTATGCCTTGCTCCTGGAGCCAGGGAACGCACCCGCCGGCTCTTTGGAGGTAGGGATGGAATTCGATCTGGTTCACCACTGGTTTGATCTCAGCGACCCGTGGACTCCCAAGATGGCCTCCACGTGAGGACGCAGTGCAGAGCATAAGTGAGTGAGGAGGATTATGGGACAGATTGTAACATCTACTTATTTCTCATCCAGTTTGACTGGCACTCCATGCCTCCTCTATAAGCTTATGGAATTGTCCATTCACTATGTGATCCTTCAACACTTAAGAGACAACCAGCAACAATGTTATACACTTGAAGACAATCAACTGTCAAATGTCTTGGCTCTCCAGATATATGCAGATAGGATCCATACCAATGATAGCCAATAGTAGTGAAGGCCCCCCCCTCGGCCTTCCTCCTTCGTGCTCTTCACCTCGTCAAAGCCCGTTGAATGCCACAGTCGCGCCTACCGACCCGTCAAACGTGACACTTACGTCTGCCTGGTTTAGTCGGGCCAGTATATCCTCTTCCATTTCCGCGACGCTCCTATAGGTCTGTTCCGCCGCCGCATCCACCGCCGCATCCACCGCTGCATTTTCGACTTCAGCCAGGCGGGCGAAGATCTCCCTCTTTATGGTTTCGATACGAGCAAGGAGTTCAGAGCGGAGGGCGGTGTAAGAGGATTCGAGGGCGAGAAGACGAGACTCGAGAGACACCGGTTGGGCTGGGGGTTTAGATTGGAACTCTCCTTCCGAAGAGGCACTACCGGCGCTGCTGCCGGATGCCAGCCGGCGCCGCTTTTGCCCGCGGGATGCTGGTGAGTGTGTGAATAACCCTACTCAAGAAGCCATGAACTCATCAAGGTTATGGGTTGAGCATACCGGATGGGCCTGGTGCACCGATACCAAGTTCTTTATATTCGGGAGGGTGCCCAAATGTTTCACCTACGTCGTCTGCCGTACCCAGATCATATGCCGGAGCAGGGCCAGCCTCGGACTCAGCCTCAATGGCAGGAGCCAGTGTCGCCCCTTCGATGACCTTACCGCCATGCCCCGAGTATAAACTCGTTGTGTCCGCTAGATCGATATCCGCCACTAGCCCCCTACCAGCCACAGCAGCGGACAGCAAGCCAATCTGGCCGACGGGCAGCAAACTCCGGTCCACCTTGGCTAATACCGTGAATACCTTCCTCCCAGCAAGCACCCGCAAGAGCATGTCCCTCTCCTCGGAATCCGCACCCACGTTCTCGCTTCGGTCGCGTGTTCGGTGAGTATAGGTACCTGTACTACTCTTTGGGATAACTAATCTGGGCGGCGTGGAGAGTGTAAACGTGAAGGCGACCGTGTTTCGGCCGAATGATTTATCGGCGGGCTTGGGCTCGATAGCGAGATGCGCGATGCGCTCGGGTGCGATCAAGATGAATACACGACTGCGCACTCGCGCGGCAGGAATAAGCCTACGGTCGTCTCCGTCGTCGCCAGCGGCACGGACAAGCCAGATATGTGCGTAAAGCCTAAACAAGGCTGTATTATCGTCTGGATGCCAGCAGATATCGAAGCCGAGGTCGTGGAGGCGGTGTTCTGTAGAGACGGGCGATGAGAATACCGCGGCGGCGGCGGCGCAACGGATATTGAGGGCGCGGGGGCGCGGCCAGATGGGCTCGATATCAGCGTGCGTAATGTCGCCTTCGGAGCTCGAGGTATGTGAAGGGCGAGGGGACGGTGACTCAGATTTACGAGGGGGCGGTGGTGAGAAGGACGGCGAGGCGGGTCGCGGAGTATTGAGCTGGGTAGATTGGGTCGAAGGAGGATGGTCAGCCATAGCTATAGTCGAGAGAGCGAGGCGAATGTAGGACCAAGTGAGCAAAGGGGAATGGCCGACTGTAAGTCAAGGCGCATCTAGTAGCGATGTTAATATTCAACACCACACAAGCGAAGAGGACGGGGAAAATTTGGCCCAGTTTCCCACCCGCCCAGGCTTTTTTCCCCTGGGTATCCGATGGTAACCCAGAGCAGAGCAGCCTTGACTCTTGACAGTTAGAACAAGATGGAACAACAAAAGGCAGCAAACAAAAGTCAAAGTCAGCCAAATCAAGTCCAAGCCCAGCCCAGTTGATACAGAGATGCGAATCCAGTTTCACGGAGAAGAACACACCCAGGGTCTTTCACCGGCCGTAGGCGGTGAGTAGAATGCCTGTCGCGTTGGTGTGGTTGTGACCACCAGTCGCACCGCCGTATCAAACTGACCTGGCCTAGCTCGAAAGACCACAATGAGGTTGTTGGTGAGGTTGCGTGTTCGGGCGTGTTGTCTAGGTAAGAGAAAGCATTCGTGGCCGAGGACGTGAATGGAGACGAAATCGAGGGTCGGGTCCCGAGGTCCCGAGGTCCCGACAGGGGTTCGTGGAATTTGAAGGGGCTGGTCCAATCAGAGCCAAGTTTGTAAGGTAACACCCTCTCGCGTATCTTTGCGGGACAAATGTTAGCATCTGCATGCATGCATTCAACGGTACAGTTACCAAGAGTGGGCTCGATCACTAGCTTCGTCCGAGGATAATCGCCGTCCAAGTATGTTGCTACTTCTCCAGAAGTGACACCAAGACAACAATATTCTCGTGGTACACCGTACACTTTCCCACCCTATGGCCATTCAATCGTCACAGTCAACAACCCAAGATAGCATCTGAGACACCTGGCAGATCCTGAGGCCGTCGACCTGCTCCTCGAAGGCCATGTAACGCCGCCAGAAGCTTTCCGCGAACCTTTGCCCAGGGCCTGTGAACCATCGTGAATGCTGACCTCCCAATACGACAGATCATTGGGAATGTGGCAAGCCGATGCCGCCTCCATCCTGCAGCAGCGTTCTACATAGTAGGCGTGGGCACCCAACATGGAGCCTGTTGCGTGACGGCGATGTTGTGTCATAAAAGTCTCGAAAAGAATGAACTGGACTTCGGCAGTCTTGTTCCGCGTGAATCCACCCAAGACTTTGGAACAACTTCTCACCAAGGTATTTACATCAACTAAGTCCACATCTTCCTGGTCCCAACAAGCCGAGCACTGAGAGCGCCTGCGGCTGAAGAGGACGAGCCGCGAGAAGAGAATCCATTTGAGACAAACCTGCAGCGGCTCGAGATGTCTCTATCTCCGGCAAGGATCATTTCAAATAGGTCGTTCAGTTTCGGGAGGGGACTTCCTCGAAATGGACTTCCGACATTCAACATTGAGAATATCGAGGACCAAGACGACCCAGAGGAAAATACCGGAAGCTTTCCGGAGAATTTCGGCCCGGAGTAGCTCGACTTGCTTCGACTTACCCAGCCTATGTCTCGACTTGGTATATTGCTTGATGTCTTCTGCATGTCCGAATCCATGTTCTAGACTGACTTCGGTGATCTTCTGGGTGTCGATTGCCGCATAAGACCGACCAGAGAATCAAATTTGGAACCGAACCTACGTCTCTGTCTCGCAGTCGCATGGCTCCTCAAAGAAGCGTACCATGCCCTCAGCCTGGTAACTATCCCAGTCATCCAGCACATGAGCGAATATCGTCAACGACTGACTCCTAAGTTTCTAAATAGCATGCGTTAACGCCTACTTCACCGCTACCTCATGACATCCGTTCCGTTGGACAGTCCTCGCGCCATCAGCTGTCATCCACTGCAAATTATCTCTCAGCTCCAAGGCCTTCCCCAAGAGCTGGTGAAGAATACGGCAGTATAGACCCTTCGACAACTTCTCCTCGACCGTGCCTCGCGCGAGGGAAACGAATGACGACATGATTTGCGAGGTGGCCCTTTGCGTTGAGTTTGGCCGTTTTGGAGAAGAATTTCATTGGAGTGGTGCCCCGAGCCCGATGAACGATATACGTCTCGGTGACGTCCTTCTCAGCATGCCTCGCCTACCCGGAAGGACGATGGCCGACTCGGGCACAATAACACCAGCATGTTTCCTCCTTAGCGAAATCATTCAGCCTTGGAACTATGCCGTCCTGATGAGGACGCCAAGGCCGCCTATTCCATGTTCTGCCTATCCTGATAGTCAGCGGTTGAAGACATCACGAGTGATGGAACCTATCATGTCTCGAGGTCCTCTTACATCCGGTCCGGGTTCAACATGCTGCATATTTGTTTAGCTGTTCTGTGAAATGCTTCTATGCGTTTGATGATGACTCATCGAACTTCAAACGCTCAGATGGGATCCAATGGATACCTATCTAGGCATGTTGGTAGCGAATGCAGCTTTCCGTGTCGTCCTGCAGGGCTGGGGGGTGGGGGGCCTCGCGCAGCAGGAAAAACAACTTCCGTTTGCCCCAGGTTTATAAGTACGAGGAAATTCTGCACAGGCTCTGTCCGCTCAAGCTTCTGTTCTGCACAGCTGGAACAAAACGTGTAATTTCTGTCACCTGCGACCATCCCGCTAACCGTTCGACTCTCACTTACTCTCCCCCAGGCTCTCGTGGGCTCTCACCATGGATATCAAAGATGTCTCCTCCGCCCACGAGTTCGATGCCGTTTTGCGGCAGATCCAAGCCAACGCAGAACGAGCCAGGCGCAGAAAGGGCGAGATGCCGCGGGACCACCCTCCACCACAGCTGCTGATCCAGAGGCAAATGATGATGCACCGTAGCATCATGGATACTAGCAAGAAAGACATGATGGCTACGTCCCAGATCCCGGCCCTATACTATCCCTGCACCCGGCCCGCGGCCGAGCTCCAGCCCATCACCATCTCGCAGATGAGACTCGAGACGCAACACCGCGGACGCAGGATCGTCGTCCGCGTGCTGACGCCGCCGAGCTGCATCACGGCCATCATGTCCATCGTTGAGGATGAGGAGGGCACCGCGGTTCTGCTCCAGGTATATCACCAGCCGGAGGAGGTGGTCGTGCCTGCAGAGGAGGCGATACGGCGTGACGCCTACTACCTGCTGAAGGAGCCGTTCTACAAGGCTGCTACTGACGGCTCGTACAGTCTGCGGGTGGATCACCTGAGTGATATCATGTTGCTGAGTGGCAGTGACGAACTTCTCCCAGCGAAGTGGAGGAAGCCCAAGGCTGTTGCTGCTACCAAGAGCCGAGATATTCGGCTGCAGGGAAATGATGCTGTTGGGAAGAAGAAGTGGGCGGCGGCGGCGAGGCTGTGAGTTTCCCCCCCGTTCTAGAGTTGTGAATGCAACAACGGAACTCTTACTGTGGATCTTGCAGGTACTCTTCTGCCATCGTAGCAGCCGAGACAACGGAAGACAAGCAGCTGGCTTGTCTCAACCGCTCGCTGGCTCATCTCAAGATCGGACGTCCGGCAAGCGCCCTGTCGGATGCTGTCCAGGCCCACGGCAGCAGCAACAGCGGAGAGACCCCCACCGAGAAAGGCCTGTTTCGCGAGGCCAGCGCGCTCTACCAGCTGGGCAAGTTCGACCAATGTCTCGAGAAACTCCAGACCCTCACGGATTCGTACCCTTCCGGCGGAGCACCAGCAGCGAAGCCAATGCTGGATCGCGTCAAGGCAAGACTCCACGAGCAGCAGACCGGTAGCTACGACTTTCGCGACATGTACAAGCAAGCCCGAGCCACGCCTCCCCTGATCGACTGCGCGACGTATTCTGCGCCCGTGGTGGTGCGAGAGTCGCCTGGACGCGGTCGAGGGCTTTTCACCACCAGGAAGGTTGCTGTTGGTGAGCTGCTCGTTTGTGAGAAGGCGTTTGAGTATGCCTATGCTGAGGAGGACCAGCCGGGCAGCACTAGGATTCTGATGAACCTGAGCACCAAGAGGGTGACGGTAGGCGGGCAGGCAAACTTGCTCACGCAGATTGTGCAGAAGTTGTATCACGACCCTGAGGCGGCGAAGGCTTTCATGAACCTGCATCATGGAGACTACAGGGCCGTCTCCGCCTCTGAAGTGGATGGAAGACCGGTGGTTGATACGTGAGTAACTACCTAGCCAAGATATCTTTTCTCGGAGCGCCCGTGAGGGACGCGGCATGCTAACTCTAGTCCAGGTTCCTGGTAGAGAAGATCATCGCCCTCACATGCTTTGGTGCCCCAAGGACCAGTCGCTCGTACTTTACCCGTCTCACATCGTCCAACCAAAAGAAGGAAAAAGATTCGGCCTTCACTACCTGCGGGATCTGGCCGCTCATCTCTCACATAAACCACTCCTGCATTGGCAACTGCCGGCGCTCCTTCATCGGCGACGTGCAGATCGTCCGCGCCACCAAGGACCTCGACGCAGGCACCGAGCTGTTCTTCTGGTACCGTGCACCCCAGGCCTTCGAGTCTTACGAGGAGGCCCAAAAGCGCCTTGGCCACTGGGGCTTCACATGCGACTGCGCGCTGTGTCTGGAGAGGAAGTCGACGCCGAAGAAGATGGTTCTGAAGCGCAAGGCGCTCTGGGAGGACCTCCAGAAGGCGATGGGGAAAGATTCCCGGGCAGTGAACATCCCCAAGGCTCAGCGAGTGCTCGAACAGCTGGAGCAGACGTACCCGGAGACGTCCAGGAGACCTGGCGCCGTGAGGCTGGAGCTCTGGGACCCGTACTTCGCGTTGGGACCGGCCCTTCTCGCCAAGACCAAGCCGGCCGAGGCGGTCGAGATGATTGTGAAGGGGCTTGAAGCGCTGGGGTACGTCGTCACTGCGTGTCCACCCAGGGGGGACGCAAATGCACAACAGCCCGAGTTCCAGATCAAACAGTGGGGCCTGAAGGACGACTTCTTGGTGAACGCTTTCTTGCATCTCTTCCAGGCGTACAAGAGAATCGCCCCGGAACTGTCGGCGGCGGTCAGGGGGTATGCGGAAGTCTTGTACAGCGTGGCGGTTGGCGAGAAGGAAACGATGCTGGATGTGTACCCGGACTTCATGTGAATCCATCCGCCCGGCCAGGTTAGCGGGTATGTCCTTCTGCGATCTCATGGGTCCTGCAGCACTGGAGGGACGACTGGGCCTCTGTAATGCGCGGCCTCGTGGGGTCTATAACAAGGAAGTAACTTATTAGCTTCGAGGCCCCTGATTTTCTTTACCTATGGGAAAATTCCTTGGCATGTATTCATCGTGTGTTACCACGATCTTGGTTCGTTCCCGCCCATTCTGCCTTGTAAGCCATTCGAGGTGATGGCAGATAAGGTACGATAGTCCTCTTCGCCCGCACGAGCCGCGCTGACTTTTGAGTGGACGCAATAAGCGCCCGCCACAGTTACTAAATATCGACACATCAGCCCCGTGCTTCAGTGCTACTGAGATAAGCAGAGTGAGACCTGGCAATGTCCCAAACAAATGGGGCGGGGAGGGCAGTGAAGTGATTTAAAATTTATCAGCTGGCCCAGTCGTGGACTGGACGTGCTCTCTACCAACCCTCGAAGGAGACGTCGTTGTTGTTGTTGTTGTTGTTGTTGTCGGGGGGGAGGGGGAGAGGGGGTCTGGCGCACGTCCGCACGCACTCCTGAGACAGAGACAATGAATAATAATAAACTTGATCGTAAAACCTAGAACGTAACAGTGCCGCCCCATCCCTGTCCCTCTGCACCAGAATAAGCCGGCATCAAATGTGCATTTTTTCCCTGCGGCTGAATTAAAGCCCATGTGCCCATGTCCGCCAGGTCAGCCTCGAACCAGACTGCCGGGTCCAGCAGCCATCCATCCAACTAAAGTCGTCCGTCGTGCCTCGGGGGCCCCCTGAGCATAAACACAACACATTCATCACAGCGAAAGGCCGGAGCTAAAAGAAGAACTCCTAACAACCTCCCCCCCCCCCACCTCGGAGGCATCAATCAAAGCTCTTATGAAAACTTATAGCCGAGATGCACCCAGCCAGCCAGCCACCTTCGCCGCCGGCGCTGCCGTCGGCGCTGCCGAATCCGCCTGTCCAGCCCATTTCATCGAAAGCAGGTCTCTCTCTCGCCCCCCCCTCCCCTCCGCCTTCTCTCCCCAAACAACAAGAACAACAACCGTGAGATCAGAGTGTCTCACCAGGCCGATCCCAAGCCTCTCTATACTCCGGCGCCTCGGTCTATACGAGGAGCTTCTCCGTCGACCATAGATTCGCGAGGCCAAGTAGACTCATGCAATCGATCCATCCTCCCATCTTCGCCCCCCCCCTCCCAATCTGGGAAGATCAGAACCCACGAGGAATTTTCTTTCTCCTCCTTTCTTCTCCCTTTTCCCATGGTATATATATATATATGTGTGTGTGTGTATTTGGGTTGTGGCTTGCTCATCAATCGCATGAGTCCAAAACGCAGCGCCCAGCTCGGGATCTTCGGGCGGCGGATGATCGACGCGCGCATCGCGCCAGTGTGACCTTCACAAACATGCTCTCGCTACAGACAACCTTCGGGAGGAGTTGGGGGGGGGGGAGTGGCAGGGGTGATGAGTTGCGAATCATCACGACCCCCCGAAACGTCTAGCTAGGTGCCTAGGTACCTAGGCTTTTGGGGTTGGTTAGGTACACAGGAGCGGGTACTATCTATCTCTTCGCCTCCCTATGTGAGCAGCCAGCCCCTTTCTTCCCGTCGAGCCTTAGCAGTTCATACAATCAATCACGCAGGCCGTGACATGCCCAACCTAGGTACGTTGGGCAGGGAAAGATTTTTGTGAGGTTCCAAAATACCGATTCCATTCTATATGTCCATGCCGGACAGATTATTGAGGTTGGGTATATCCATCCACTAATAGCAACCCACAAATAAACATCGCCCCGGTACTTAATGTGTTGCGCGGACTGGTTGGCACAAACTTCTCACACACCAAAAAGAGCACTGATGATGCGACTCCTCCCTCCATCTTCCAGGCTAGCGATGCGCTGCACCCGTTTCCAACAATGCATGCAAGTTTTGTTTTTTTGCAGACGCACATGTGTGTGGAAAAACAGAAATCAGGTGTCCTGTGTGTCCTGCCCAATCCCAAGTCCCGATAACTATGCAAGTGAGACCGGCCCCCCTCCCAAATAAACAAAGAAGAAAACGCCTGGCAGACATCGCTGTGCAAACCCATCTACTTCTTCTCCTTTCCATGGTGGTATTGCCGAGAGAATAGACGCATGCAGATTCGAACACAAGAAAATAACAATACTCACTCGGCCATTACTGTACGAAAACATTAGAGGCCGTCGCCTTTGAGACAACAAAGTAGTCGTCCGCCGTTGGCCTCCGTCGTGCAACCTCCCTGCTCATATCGTGGCAGTCTTCGGTGTTTCGTTCATCTGAGGTGTGGCAAGCAAACGGTTGGCGAATAATGCGGCGCGGGTTGGCGTGAGGAAAATTTTCTCTCGGTGTGGCGCATGAGGCTGCATATCTCGCCGCCTTTCTGCTCGCCTCAGTCAATCTCCATCTGGTCCATACGACCCAGGTACGCCATCTCGCTCCAGACCCTCCAGTGCAGGAGACCCAAGTGGGCCAACCGAACGGCCATGTCCTCCACGGCCCCCTCGTCTCTCGCCTCGGGCCCGTCGTCCATGCCTCCCATCTCACAGTTGTCATCCCACGGCCGTCCAGAGGCCGAGCCTCCTATACGTCCGCCGGTGGCGACAGAGAATAGTGCAACACCGCTCAGGTCCTTGAAATCCTTGACTCGCCGCCCAAGCTCCACCATCACCTTCGCGTGGAAGTGCGCCTCCACAGTCTGGTACAGGTCTGAGTTCATCTCCGCCAAATGTTGCGCAAGCTTGGTTTCGAACTGAGGTAAGAAATCCTGTGGAGCGTTTGTGTACCGGAAAATCTGGATGGCGATCGAGGGAACAAGACCTTGCCACCGCTGATGAGGCCTCTGGTTCTGGGGAGCGGTGTTGAGCAAAGCAACGAGTGAGTCGTAGACAGTGTTGGCTTTCGCAGTGGTGGATTCGGGGGTATCGGCGGATGTGGGCGGTTGAAGGACAACATATCCTGAGCTGCGTGGAGACGAATTCGCCGAACCACAGGTCGAGAGGGCCAGACTTGATGACCGGGAAGAAGGGGTGTTGATGAAGCTGAAGTCGCCCGAGTTCCTATTGCTGTGTACCGGTGCCTCATCGTCCATCACATAGGCAGGGACTGAGGTAGGTGCCGGGAAAGATGGTGTTATAGAGTGGACCCGCGATACACGCTCGAGATCTTCGTAGAGCCTCATGCAGACTTCCAGGTTGATGGCATCCAGCATGTCGGATCGCAGCTTCACTATCCGCTCCTCGTCGAACAAGAAAGTGTTCGGGATGGTCTCCTTAGCTGTCGAAGGGAGGATTAATTTCGACATGGCTTCGAAGAACGGAGCCGTTTCGCCAAAAACCCGGGTATGCTGCGGCTTTCCCGAGTAGCTCCGCACCGCCTCACAGTACCACATCCGTGCTCCGCTGATATCGAGCCTGTTGCCCTGTATCTTCTTGTAGAAGAAGCGCTGCTCAAAGTGCACCGTATCCTCGATAAGCATCGGCCTCAAGCACCGGATCTGGTGGTTCGCAACGTCCAGCTTCATCGCCTCCAGAACACTGAGCAAGCTGCGCATGCCCTTGACCAGCTCGCCCATGTCATTGCTTCGATTGCCGTTCGAGAGCTCGTTGTACATTTCATCCACCCACTCGTCCCGCATCGGTGCGCAATGTAGCTTGAGAACCCCAGACAACCACGACGCCACCTTCTCCAGATCCGCGATTCCCCGGTTGAATTGTTGCATCAGCAGCTCCACGTTGAAGCCCTCGTCGAGAAATGCACGGTCTCGCTGTGGCACTAGCGTTTGTATGATCTCCTTCACGGCTTTCAATAAAATTGGCAGGCACCAGTCGTTCTCGTTTGGATTCTCCCGTTTGAATTCTTCCCGGTCCATCACAAAAAGAAGAAGCTGGGCACGCAGGGACGTCCAGAAATGGTTCGCTTTCTCCTGTTTTCTCCTCCCCTTCTCACCGTCCAAGTTCGGTCGAAAGTGAAGCTCCGGATCGAAGTTGATGTCATGGCGTAACTTAGGATTATGTATTATTTTGGTAACGTCCAACTCACTCAATGTCGCCTTCGTCACGGGGGGCTCCAACGGCCGAGGTGGGGGAAAGACGCGATTCCTGGGTTCGGGTGTCGTTGTCGGGGGTGAGCGTGCTGTGATGGCAGCAGTGTGAGCGACGGCCCCAGGAGACGGCACAGACGAGACTGTGGAATTTGAAGATTGGCTCCTTTCTGCCTCTGATCGTGGGTGCTGTAGTTGGTCATCTGACTCTGTCGATGTGCTGCTCCTCGTCTCCGTCAGTCGTTCTGCTGGTGCGGGTTCGTTCTGAGACTCTGATCTGGTGTGTTGCGGTTGCGTGATGTGCCCGCCGGCGGCCCCCTGGTCGTTCATCTCTTCCACCAAAACCCACAATCCAGCCGACCTTTCCTCTTGATGGTGACCCAGGTAGTACCGCGAGGATGCAAGACCACGGTGACAGTTCAGTATGGATCAGTCAAGGACGGTCCACCCCTAGTTACGAAGTGGCCACCTCCGGGAAACGCCGTAAGGCTCTGAGGAGTTTCGATGGTGAGAAACCCAGGATGCCACAAGGGATCACAAAGTGCGGAGCTGTTGGAGTGGTAGCACGAGGGTCAGCGACATTTCTACTCGGGATGATTGCTCATTGTGCAAGCTGATCTGGGCACGAGACCACGGATACGCGCATTCTCGTCACCCGGTAGGGTGATACACCACCAAGCAGAGAAGCGAAGAGAAAGGACTGACTTCGCCTAGTCCAAAAGGGTGGTAACAGGGCTGCTTACTGACCTGTAGGCGTCCTTGCAGATGTCCCGTGAAAGCAACCAGTTGGCTGGCAACTTGCAAACCTGTCGTATGTTGGCCCCAGTAGTTTCTCTCGCAAGAATTCTGCGTCGTTGTCGCAGGCTGTGGTTTGTCACAGAAGCACAGAATATGCCCACTTGTCTCGTGAAAAGAAAACAGGCGAACCAAGAAGAATCGCCCGAGACGCAGTCAACGTCAACCCACAGAGGTCTGTCTGGATTGTCTGTTGGCAGAACTATCACTGGAAATAAGGAGGGAGAGACCGGCACGAGGGGCGGATCTGATTGACGTGGGACAGAAGCGGCGAGGCGTTGATATTGCGGTGGAGGAGTGGCAGACAAAGGGAAGGAACGCGGATTCCAGGCCTGGTCGAAACGCTGGCACTGTTGAAACTCGAATTCCGGATCAGCCTCTCAGAACAATGGCCACTCGGATTTTTGAGGTAGGCCGGACGTCTGTGCTTGAACAATTGGTGATCCTCTTGTGTACGGCCGGGAGCGCAGTCAAGGCGGCGGCAGCCAGTGGACGAGGCGTAGCGACTGTGATTAAAGGCAATGGTATCGTGCGGCAGAGCTGGCGTCGACGCAGGAGCAGGAGCAGGAGCAGGAAGGAGGCGGCTAGCCCTGGCGGGAGCAGCAGGCGAGCACTCTAGGCTCAGGTTACGCAGTGATGAGACCAGGGGAGTGGGAGGTCCAGAGAGAAGATGGAGACTTGGGACGAGGTTCAGAGTCCTGTGTATAAGTAGAGAGGTGGTCGAGGATGAAGCGATCTAGAAGAGACAGGACAGTGAAGAGAGGATGGAAAGAGAGAGAAATCAACAAAAGGGAGCAACACAAGTGAAGAGAGCGAATTGGATGTCGGTGAGTTATAGCAGACCAAGTAAAGGTACGTATACAAGAACAAGGACAAGGAAAGGGGGAGAGGAAATCGAGTTAAAACGGTCGGTATGAAGGTAAGATGGAGAGCGGTGACAATGAGAATGGAGGAGGAAGAAAGGGAGGAGACAGGATGCATGCATGCATTGCATAGAGTGTGTACCAGCCAGCGATCGGACAAGGGAACCTCTCAAAGCGTGTGTCGGTTTACATTACATGCCTACCAGGTCCACGCCTCGATGACCTGGTCCGTTACAGGATGTGGTGCGTGCTGTGCGCAGTGTGGATGCGGCGGTTGTGCTAGGTATGATGGAGAGCAACCCAACCCAGGAAGGCGTGGTGGGCGGTCGACGCTCCAGGGCTTGTGGGTGATGCGAAGCGGTGCCAAAGCAAGGGGATGGGGGGGGGGGGTTTGAGCGAGGAGATTGAGATGTGAGAAGCAGCCATCGTCGATGCGCGCTTACCCACCCCCCTGACGATGATGAGCCCGCTTCGCTGGACGACCA
>MUZK01003800.1:0-16757 GCA_003013055.1 Juglanconis sp. DMW523 | reverse complement strand
AAAGAAAACTATTATAGCTTTATTAGCTATATAATTAACAGCTTAGAAAACAGCGACTAATTAAAAGACTACAGTACTGAAGTTGATATAGTGCTTCTATATTACACTAAGATATGCGCTAGGTAATAGAGAGGGCTAGGGTTGGGGTTGGGGCTGGGGTTAGGGGTATCATTCCTGAAGGACCATTTGTCCCCTATTCATCTTGGCACTTCACTACAGGTAGTGCATGTAGGAGTGCTGGTGAGCAGTTACAGGAAACATTAATTGGAGGTCGCAAGTGACAGCACGAGAAAGCGCTTGTGGCGTAGCTTGTTTCGTTATGCCTGTGATCTGTCTGGTCTTCATTTACCTAGGCATGTTAGACAAATATGGACTAACAGAGTCACAATTCAAGAAGTGACATACATGCAGCTTGTTAAAGGTTTGAATACTGGCAGCGCCTGCAGCTACCAAGCCAACTGCATGTACTTTGTAGCTAATATGGGGCATGCGAAGAAGGTCCGGAGAAGAAAGGGTGGTCTCGAAGGTCTCAGAACGAGTAGGGATGAACTCCGTAGTGCCAGCCATCTTCGGAGCGCTCCGGCGGCCAAGAAGTGGCGTAGAACGTGGAAGGAGCGAGCGCGCAAAGAGTCATGGGAGGCAAGGAAACAGTCAGAACGTTCCATCGCAACATCGAAGTGAAGCAGTCAAAAAACAATTTGCTTTGTGAACATGTCAGGAGATTAGCTGAGAATGCGAAATGGAAAGGGAAAAACAACAAACAACGTGGCCAGGCAATTGAACTTTTGATGCTGCAACCGGAGTCATTCAATGGCGTGGCAGTGACGGCCTCCCCCTTGCTTGGCTTGGTTCAGGCTTCATTGTTGCCCCTAGCAGAACTAACGGCAGGCGCATTGAACCTGGAAAATTTCCCACCCACAGCCACTGCAAATGCAAATGCAAATGCCAATGCAGCGCAATCTCAATCAAACTAACCAGCCGCAGCCGCAACCAGGCCACTGTCCCGTCGATGAACAAGCAGACATCATCAAACCGTCAATTGGGACTGTTGTTTTCCATCAAGCATCTCACGACCGGCGAACCATGCGAGGAGACCGCATCTCCAGAGATGGCCATGACTGCAACCAGCACTCGCTCTACTCGTAGAGCCGAGGGCGTAGTTGCCCACTCACTGCCTCACCCCGTCCACCGCGCCACGCGCCATCATAACAACCACAACCTCCTCCAGCAGAGCAACTCCTCCCGCCCCCTCAAGCGCCTGCACGAGGCCACCAACCTCACCTACGACATCAAGCCCTCCAAGAAGGCAAAGTTCGAGATCGAGATACCGTCCAAGAGCCAGTACCAGGCCCGACTTTACCCGGAGAACATCGATTCGAGGCAGCAGCATCAGCAGCAGCAACAGCACCACTCCCACCGCCCAGCTCGCGCGGCCAGCGCCACCGCGACCCACACCAAACCCCCTAAACACGACGCCTCCTCCCGCCAAACGACCACCGCACCTCCACCCGCCGCCCCTGAGCCCACCCCAGCGCCAGCGCCAGCGCCAGCGCCAGCACCAGCGCAGCCGGCTGCACCACCATCACCAAAGACTGCCACGGCAGCGAAGGATAAGAGTGCGAATGGTCTTACAAAACACAGGGAGAAGGTCGTCAATGGCATCAAGCATGAGTTGGACAGACTACAGCCGAGTTCGGCCGACATGGCCAACAGCAACACCCAGGGCCGCAAACTGCGCTCCCAGGAGGGCGTGCGCTACAAGAGCGAGCTGTCGGCCTACTTCCCAGAGTACGACGAAGTGATTGGAAACATTCCCAAGGAGCACCGTATGTACTTTTGACTGCTTTCCAAATCTGCTGGACTTCAATTTCCGGCGATGCAGCTGACCTCTCTTACGTTTGCAGACGTCCTGATGCTCGACACCCCTATCGTTGTGCTCGACTCATCTCCGTCATCCTCCTTGCCACGCCGAGAGCCCCACCCGCTGCCCTCCACCTTCCCCGTCCGCACCTACAGCGACGATCTCTTCATCAACCTCAACGACTCACAAACCGTAGATTTGAGCTGGCTCGAGTCCCAGTACAAGGGCAAGACGTTGAGTGATCCTCTCCCAGATTCATACTACGAGCCTATACACAGGAAGGAGTCACGGAATGAGAAGATTACGAGGAATGCTGAAAGGGGCCGATCCCAGCATGAGAAAGAGCAGGTCATCCGGCTACTGGACGGCCTCAGAGGGCCCGATTGGCTCAAGACCATGGGCGTCAGCGGCATCACGGAGAGCAAGAAGAAGCAATTCGAACCGGCTCGGTCGCACTTTATCGACAAATGCGAGGTGGTCCTGGAGAAGTTTCGGAAGTGGGCGGCCGAAGAGAAGCGATTGAAGTTGGAGAAAGAGCGCGCTGCCAAGGAGAGCCGAGCTTCGCAAGAAGCCGCATCATCCAAGGCTGGAGATGACGAGGATGAAGTCGTCAAGGAACAGGCAGAAGAGCTGTCGGAAGAGGAGCAAGACGCGGACGAAGATCAAGAGGGCGAGGATGTTGAAGAAGTCGGCAGCAATCCCAGCGAGAGCGACGTCGACGCATCGGCCAAGCAACTTCTCGAGGAAGCCATGGCGAGGTCTCGGATGGCTGCCAAGTCGACCCGGCGGCGCCCAGTAACCGTACCAGAGGCTCCTCCTCCAACACCTCCCGAGTTCAAGTCGTTCTTCAAGAAGCCCTACCTGCGCGATGCGGCGCTGAATAAGTCGCGACGTCGTGGCCGAACGGTGATGGCATGGGGAGAACCGGTGCCTGAGCCTGAGGAGCAAGACTTCGACCTGCCCGAGGAGTATCGGGACGAGGACTTGTTGAAGGCGCGGGCTCGACGGTTGCGGCGGGTCCAGCGTTCGACCAGGAACCGGGAATGAGGGCATGGTTGATCATTCGAGTCGGTGTCAGCGATCTTGCCGCGGGTCCAGCGTTCGACCAGGAACCGGGAATGAGGGCATGGTTGATCATTCGAGTCGGTGTCAGCGATCTTGCCGCGGGGTTTGTTTTGAAATGACGGATGTAACGGACACGGCGGGTCGCACTCTTCCTCGGCTGGGAGGTAGCACCCCCACTGGTGGTTTTCAGGCAGCACATCTTAACTGCTTAGGTACTGTGGTAGCATGTTCATAGCGGCGCATTGGGTCAATCGGTCGTGGGAGTGTGCGCAAGGGAACGGAACTGAAATAATACCATTGAATCATACCACTCATATTCCGTGTGCCGGTGATGCTAGCGAGTCTGTCTTGATATGCTCTCTCCTCGACTCGCTTCATCAAGACAGTGATGTTGATGACTTGAGTGGGTGCATATAGGAGAGTCTTTACCTTGAAAGGGGGGCAGAGACGGTCACCAATCAAAAAAGAAGAAGAGGAGGAAAGTAAGAGAAGGAAGGGAAGAGAAGAGAAGAGAAGAAAAACCGGAATGAGGCACGCAGGATATTTGCTGCATGGCCCGTGTGTTCCATCCACCTCCTGTGCCACCACCACCACGAGTCCTCTCCCTTGCCCAAGGTTCGCGGCAACATAAAGTGGGGCAGTCAACAGGGCAGGTAGGGGTACAATAGTACCTAAGTGAGGGTTGCTCCTTGCCTGGTCCTTGCCTGCCGCCAACCTGTTCCACTCGTCCACTTCAACGAAGACCTCTCTAGTCAACAACCAAGTTCTCCCAGAATTAACTCATCCTCCAAGAACAGTCAAACTCCAAGCTCTCACGATACTTCCCTGCTGAGTCGTCGCCCGCCTTGCGATACTTTTGGCTGCCCTAAGGTAGCTGCCGGGAATCCGACGTAGTGCCACATGTCTCTGAAGTGTGGCCCGTGCGCTAAACCTTCCGTCCGCCGTCGTAGTCCAACAGCTATCTCTCCCACAGCTTACACTGTCCACTTTCCTTCCCGTCCCGCACTTCGATTCTGTCCAAACCTTTCGCTCGCAACCACCTGATTGCCATTCTGACGACTGCGCGCTGTCGCATCAAGCTTCCTGTCGCACTTGCAAGACCGTATCTATTGCAAGCATCTCACGCGACACCGTACCATCGAGCAGGCGACTGCGCGACCCCCCTCCTGTGCATGGCACCTGCCTCGGGTGCTGAGGCAACGCGCGACCGAGGAACGGGGGAGCCTGTCTGTCTGTTTGTCTGTCGGCCTGTCTGCCGGCCTACCTGATCCATTGCCAGTGTCTTGACGCGTAAACTACGACGTACCCCATCACCACGAATCGAAACCCCACGAATCGAGACGAAATGTCCGGTCCGATGGAGAACGGGGCGGCCACCGTGGCTAACGGCGCTGGTCCCTCTGTCGGTGAACTACCTATCCTCTACGAGCCCTTTACCATCGTCGAGCAGCACGTCCAGCTGGACCTCGCCTTCCGAGAGAAGCAAGTCAAAGGCACCACCACGCTCAGGATCTTCAAGCTCCGCGACGACCTCGAATACGTCACCCTTGACGCGCGACAGTGCGTGATTGACAAGGATGGCGTCACCGTGAACAACCAGAAGGTGAGGGTCGAGTACAAGGACCCGTACGAGCTCATGGACACACCCAAAGGCTACAATTGGACCGCACGCCAGCACCACCTGCGCTCCAACCGCATGAAACCCCTCCAGCCCGCACAGCGCGCTGAGCTGCCAATGTCGGGCAGGGAGCAGAAGGGCTGCCAGCCTGCAGTCGGCTCTCTGCGCATCTGGCTGAAGCCTGACAAGATACGGCTCAAGCCGCAGACTCCGGGAGTCTCGGGTCCGTCGAACATGTTCAATCTCAACACGTTCGAGGTCACCATACCCTTCAAGATCACCAACGTGCGAGATGGTCTGCACTTCGCCGGTGTGGACGATGGAGATGACCGCTATCCCCACGCATTTACAAGGCATTCCATCGAGGCTGGCTACGCCAGCTCGCTCTTTCCCTGCGTCGATGATCGCACCAGAGTTGAGAAGTGGAGGATTTCCCTCAAGTTCCCACGTACTGTCGCAGATGCGCTAGGCCAGCCCCTGGCTTCGCATGCAGTTACCCAGTCAAATGCCCAGAGCCCTAGGGATCGTCTCGCATTGACCGAGGAGGACAAACTGCTGGACATGACTGCTGTGTGCTCTGGCACTCTTGTCGGCGAACATGAGGATCCAGAAGACATGACGACGAAGGTCATGGAGTTCGAAGCAACGCACTGTGGCGCCCAGCACGTTGGCTTCGCGGTTGGTCCTTTCGAGGACGTGGACCTCTACTCGGCCTACCGTTCCGAGGAAGACGAGCAGAAGCTGGGCAGCCAGGCCGTCAAGGTCCACGGCTATTGCTTGCCTGGTCGGCGCGAGGAGGTCTGCAACACATGTCAACCGCTCGCTTTCGCCACCGATTTCTTCTCGCTTACATTCAGCAAATATCCGTACGATGAGCAGAGCTACAAGATATGTTTTGTGGATGACATGGTAGAGGACACCGTCCCCTTGCAGGCGTTTTCTCTCATCAGCTCCCGACTCCTGTACCCTGAGGACGTAATAGATACGGAGATCGAGGTGACGAGGAAGCTCGTGCACACCATCGCAAGTCAATACTACGGAATTTACATCCAGCCTAATGAGTTGACTGACACCTGGATCGTGATCGGTCTCGCATACTACATGACAGATCTCTTTCTTCGGAGACTGGCGGGTAACAACTACTATCGATACCAGATGAGAGTGTGGGCAGAGCACCTGACACAAGTGGACTACGGACGCCCTTCTTTGCACGATCTGGGACGAATCCTGTACCTGGGCGACTTCGAGATGGACTTCATGACCCTCAAGGCACCCTTGGTCGTCTTCATCCTGGACAGGCGACTGATGAAATCATCCAATAGCTCTGGAGTGACTAGGGTTGCTTCTCAGCGTCTGAGAGATGCGATGCAGGCTCCCGATACATTCGGCGCTAATTTCGCGATATCATCTGAGCAATTCCGCAGACAATGCGAGAAGCGTGGTCGGCTACGCCTCGAAGAGTTCTGGGACCAGTGGGTCCTCAGCTCTGGTTGTCCTAGGTTTTCCGTCACTCAGCGGTTCAACAAGAAGCGACTCGAGGTGGAGGTGACGGTCATCCAGAACCAGGTCAAGTGGTCGCAGGAGCCGCACCAACTGGAGAAGCATGACTTTTGGAGAGACATCGTTGAGGAGCGGCACAACGTCGAGGCCAGCGAGGTTCCCCTCACTTTCACTGGGCCTATGACTTTCCGAGTTCACGAGGCTGATGGAACGCCCTACGAGCACTGTCTTGAGATCAAGCTGGATGCATCCGCGACTAAGGGATCGCGGCTGTCCATGCCTTACAACACCAAGTACAAGCGCATCAAGAGGACCCGCCAGAACAAGAAGGCCAAGGAGCAGGGCAGGGCTGTCCGCGATCCAGATCGGATGGACGAGGATGGAGACGGAGACGATGATGACAAGGGCCACAGTCTTAGCACCTTCGGTGACGTACTTGTCAACGACGACGACATGGCCTCCTGGCGGCTTGTCGATTGGGATGACCATATGCAAGCAGAAATGGACCAGGAATCCTATGAGTGGATTCGAGTCGACTGCGACTTCGAGTGGATCTACAATCTCGAGACCAACTTCAAGGTCTACATGACCGTCGCGCAATTGCAACAGGATCGCGATATCGCCGGTCAGGTGGAATCCATGTTGGCACTCACGCACAACAACCCCAGCAACATCCAAACCACGATGCTTCTCCGGACCCTATACGATAGCCGCTACTTCTATGGTATCCGCACCATGGCGGCAAACGCCCTCACCCGCCACGCTGAACCTGCGAATAACTTTCGGGGCATGCATCATCTGATCCGTGTCTTCAAGAAGTTCTTCTGCTACCCGGACACGACCACGCCGCGCCCAAACGACTTTTCAAACAAGAAGGAGTATTACGTCCAGACGGCGATCCCCATGGCCCTTGCGAAGATTCGTGGAGGACAGCCGTTCTGCCCGGAGCAAGCCCGGCAGCTGATTCTCGACCAGCTGGTTTTCAACAACAACGAAGAGAACCCTTATTCGGACCAGTTCTACGTTGCGAAGCTCCTCGAAGCACTTGCTACCAGCCTCGTGCGCACCAGCAGCGCCAATGCTGTCAACAGTAAGGTGCTGGATCACGAGATGCAGGCCTTCGTGGACAAGGCTCTTGACCAGATCGACCGGTACGAGAAGATGGACGAGTGGATGTTCACGTATAACAACATCTGGACCGTCACGGCTCTTGACTGCAAGATGAAGCTGATGAAGTCCGGCGTCATCCCTATTGACCCGACCGCTTTCATGCGCTACTGCCTAGATGAGAATAGCGAGTCTGTCCACATCAAGGCCTTCGAGGCATTGGTTGAGCTCGGATTTCTGCTCCGGCCCCAAGTCATGAAGCTCATGGTAGCGGTCATTAGCACGCACCGCTCACCTTATGTTCGAGACCAACTTTTCAAAGTCTTCACGTGCGGCTTGGCTGCCATCGCTTTCGGAGAGCTGGATGTCACTGAGCAGCGCGATTCGGGCCCCAAGACGATCACAGGTCCTAAAAGCCCCGAGGGCGATAATCTCTTGATGGACGAGGATGATGACAGTGGTCTTGTTATTGAGCGGAGCGACGATGTCATCAAGCGCAGGCAGGACAAGATAGCCCGTCAGAAGGACATCACTACCGCGATAAAAGCGTTGAAGGAGGTGCTCCAGAATGATGTGGATCTGGAGAGGGAGCTATGGAAAGCGCTTGACTCGCCCGTCATCGGATTGGCTGAGAAGAGAAATCTGCTGGAGCTATGCGCCACCTTGTTCCCGGAGGAAGATGAGATGCTGGTTACTATGAAGTATCCGGCACGCTGGGCAGTGCACAGGGCGCCGAACAACAAGCCAGGCCGAGTAAGTGAGCCCCTTCTTTGTGACACTGGCACATCTGCTGACACCTCGCAGACACTCGTCCTGAACTTCACAAAGTCCTATAAGACTGCTCCGAAGAGGAAGCGTGACGAGGCCTTCCCTAAGGAGGAAGCAGCTGAGGCGGCGTCCTCGTTAGCAGCGGTGCCACCTGTCCCAGTCCCAGTCCCAGTCTCAATCCCAGCCTCAGCTCCTCCCCCCCCAGCCCATGCGCGCCATCGACCTCAGCCGGTACCAGGCCCCCGAGCTCGACCCCAACACCCCCACCACCAGCCGCGACACCCTCGAGGCCGGTCTCTCGCAGGCGTACACGGCCATGTCGTACCTCTCGGCACGACGGCAGCATCTCGCCCTGCTGGACAGCTACGGCAAGAACGCCTGGCTGACGGGCAACTGGCAGCTGGAGGCCGAGCTCAAGGCCGTCGAGCGCGAGCTGGCCGAGACGCGGCGCGAGATCGACGTGCTGACCGTCCGCCGCCAGCGTGTGCAGGGCGACGCCGCCGCAGAGATGCGCGGCCTGGACGAGGCCTGGCGGCGGGGCGTGGGCCGCGTGCTGGAGACCGAGGTGGCCGCCGAGGGCGTGCGGAGGAGCGTGGTCGAGGAGCAGAGGAGAAGGGTGCAGGGGGCGTGAGAGAGAGAGAGAGAGAGAGAGAGAGAGACGTCTTGGGGAGAAGGAGAAGGAGGAACAGGAGGAGGAGATTCAAGTAGACATGCCCCCGGGCTGAGTAGCCCCGACGTTATACGCCACATGCGGAGCTCTCGAGTCCCTACGGAGAACACATGGGACGGTCATCTACGCGAGAACATAGCAGAGGAACAGAGCGGAGCATGGCGAAGAGACCATCTTGCCCAACACCAGCAGATGGACCAACATCGAAGGCTTGTTTCAGATCAAGGGAGACGATCGGTTGCCCCGCGCTACAAGGCGATATTTGGAAGGCGACCAGGAGAGAGAGAGAGAGGAGACAACCGATCATCCCACAGCTACGATAGCGACAGTCCAAAGGGCTAGGTGGGAACCAACGACCCACTGTTCCATAGAAAACTGAATCTTGTTAGGCGCGCAATTCGACAATCTCCTACTTATAGACAGGAGCCATCATGGCCCACGACATGGGTCACATTATCAGGCTATAAACGACGACTAGATAACCGTCCATAATAACTTACTACAGTTGAAATTAGGTCAATTTCAAAATCGGCCTCAAGTTACGATTTAGTAGTGAGACAGTCGTTAGCAGGGAGGAGAGCGAAGGCACACACTTCACCAAAATATAAGTGCAACACTGTGGGGGTATTGTCATATTGCTAGCTAGGTCTTTTCCAGTACAGGTATCGAAAAGCATGTCTGTCTCCATACAACCACCGAACGAAGAGGTAGTCGATGATGATGCCGGTCAAACGCCATTCCCAGGTCCCTCCCAAACCCCATTTCCCCTTGAATCGATTGTCCCTTGCAAAGTGCATCCGTGTGGAACCACTAGCCCCCAATTTATCTAAGCCGACGCCAGAGGATCCACATCCTCAACCCCAGATTTGACGTCCTCGTATTTTGTCCTCCTCATGATGCTCTCGACCGGTCCCAGCAAGCGCTGGAAGGCGTTCTTGCCCAGCTTGGCGACCTTGACCTCCGACGACGTGATCACCGTAGCCGCACGAGGCGCATCGTTGAGCAGTGCCAACTCGCCGAAGAAATCGCCCTTCTTGTAGTGCCGGAGGTTGATGCGCTCTTTGTGCATGCCGTTCTTGTACGCGTCGCACTCGCCGCTCTCGAGGAGGTAGAAGTCGTAGCCTGGGTCGCCCTCCCTGATAATGATGGTTCCGGGCGGGTACTTCTGTGTCTCGAGGGCATCGGCAATCTTGGATCGTTCGTAGGGTGTGAGGGTCTTGAGCAGGGGCACCTCCTCTAGGAAGTTCTCGTACATGCGCCGACGCTGGAAAGTCGACTCCATCAGGATGCGACGGAAGGTGAGTCGGTCCAGGGCCCACAGAACGCAGTGCGCATCAGCCGAGACAACAGTAGCAGCGCGAGGTGCGTTGTACATCAAGGCAAGCTCTCCAAAGGAGCCGCCAGCCTCGATCGTGCCAACCTGGCTGCCAAGTCCATCCGCGCCGGGCTTCATAGTTCCGGCCTTGTTGACGTGGACGTGGAACCGGCCCTTCTCGACAACGTAGAAGTAGTCACCAGCGTCACCTTGGGTAATAACCTAGATACCGAGTCAGTCATGCCCCTATACATTGCAACCCAGACCAACGTATAATCATACCTTGATGCCCTTTGCTGGGATAGGCTTCTCTTGCATCGCGCTGAGAACCTGGCTCTTCTGCTCATCATCCATGTGGGTGAACAAGAAGTTCTCCGAGATAGAACTTGTAAGTCTCTCCAGCTGCTCTCGAGACTTGGGAAACACGGGCGGCTGCCAGTTGTCGTTGTTGTCGGCAACAGGCTTCAGAGACTCGGCAGAGACAGAGGTTCGACGGCCGAAGTTGTACTGGGCAGGGAAGTTCTCGGGGTTGGGCGGGCTGCGCAGGCCGGTTGGAGGATCGGAGCTACCGTCATGACCAAAGGGTCCGCTGAAGAGGGAGCCCGACTTCATGTTGAACGAGCCGGTAGTCGGGGATGTGATGGTATCGTTCTCCTCCTCTTCAATGACCTTCTGCATCATGCCGGGATCGTTGGAACCGAAGGGATTGTTGTTGTGCCCGAAGGGGCTCGTGAAGCTGCTCGACGACATGACGTGCGGCCGGCTGTTGGCTAACTTGAGCCGTTTGTTGGGGGCACCTTCGGTCAACAACTTGATTCGCTCCGAGGCCAGTCGTGTGGTGAAGTAATCTGCGCAGAACTGGAGGATGTCTTGTGGTCTGGATCGGAGAACCTGGCTGTTGAGATCCTGTATCTCCTTTGTGTAAGCGACTGGCAGAGCCATGGTGATTGTCTGGATCATGATGATGGTAGACAAGAGTATTAAGTAATTAAGCAAGTCAAGCAAGTGGTCTGGAAACGCAGTTCCGAAACGCAGTAGCAAGCAGAGGACTTGTTCGGTAGTAATTGAGAAGAGGGCAGAAATATTAAGTTGTATGCAAAACGAGTGTGGGCAAGCGAACACAGGCTTGTTAAGTACCTTGGGGACTCCTCAAGGACAGTCCGGGGATTTCTCTTCTGCGACGAGACTGCTTTGAGGTTAGCATGGATCAGCTGCTGGATGGGCCCGGAGGGCTAAGGGGTAGAGGCCAGGGCGTGTGCTGGGACAAAGGTGTGCAAGGAAATTGAGACATCTCCGACGATGAGCAGGGGAGGGGAAAGAACTGGTCAAAGAAACCCTCACCCAGCAGATCAAAGAAGCTGACAGCGCCACAGAAGCCAGAGGTGATGTATAAGTTCTCGTCTCTGGCAGACTGCAGGTGTCATAGCGTAATTTGATGGCAGGGAAGCAGGGCAAGGTGCAGCAGACATGTCGTCAAGGGAGGCAGGCCAGGGGAGTGAGTGGTTTGGAGTGGTGAGGGAGAGCAGTGACCAAGAGGCAGCAATGGAATGCGAGACAAGACTTACTGGAGAGTTTGGCTTGGAAGAACAGGGACAATAGGGCTCGAAGCGAGCAGCAGGTGGTTTTAATATGGAGGAGACGGTCGCGTGGTGCGCACGGGGGGTATGGAGACCTGGCGGCGAGAGTAATCAACCAAGAATAGTAAGTAGTAAATCAGCCCAATATCGGAGACACCGTGCGGTCACCGAGGCGAGACGTGGGGACAGAAGGACAATTGACAAGGGCCCAAGCTGGCCTCGGATGTCAAGGAAAGGAACGGAACGATGCAGAAACGAAGAGGACGAGGTTGATGGAGGATGCGTGGTCGGAAGAAGGGCGGAGGAAGGGTGGAGAGAAGTCGGTCGTTGACGTTCGACGGGAGCTAAGGCAACGGGAAGCCTGGTCGTGTCGTGTCTTGTCTTGTCTTGTCTCGTCTTGCCTTGCCTTGCCTGCTCGTCTTTCTGCTGTTCCCGGCGACGGCAAAGACGGCCACGACCTGGGCACGCTGGGATTCCCGATCGAGCAGACGCAGGTCGAGATTCAGGACTCAGTGCGCAGACCAAGTGGATAGCATTGATGGCGTGTGACGTGACAAGGGAAAGGCGACAAGGCCAAGCGAGACGGGAAAATTGGATTGATGGAAGTCCCGGAGTCCAGGGTCGAGGCGAGAAGATGTCGAGACCGGAAGCAACAGCTTGCGCGAGCAGAGGAGTCGCAACTCAAATGACAGACAGGAGATGAGCGTCAGTTGTGGACTGGGGGAAGCTCTGGCCTGCCTCTCGCTCTTCCCGGGACCGGTGGGGAACGCTGGTAGCGCATCATCAGCATCTCCCTTGGCTCGTGTCCTGTTTGTATGAGCCCTCGCCCACAGCGGGACCCGGTCGTTGGATTGCTGTTGTTAGCGAGGCACTTGCGGGTCCTGTCAGGCCGGGCCAAGGCCTGCCCATCCGCGGCAGCAGGGACCACTGAGTGATCTTTCCTCCGCTGTCGCCCCCCTCTTGGCTCCCCGGTCCTCGACATCGAAGCCTTCTAGAAAAAAAACGCACGGATCAGGAAGTGCCTCATGTGGCACGTCCCTGAATCCGTTCCGGCGGTGATCTCTTCTTCAGAAGCTTCTTCGGCTTCCTCACCTGCTTCTGTTGCAGCAGCTCCGTTTCCGTCCTCTCCCCGCTCCCCCAACCACGGCAGTGAGCATCACACCTAGTTCTGTCGTCGACCAATCCATGCCCACCATACCGCCTCCATCTGGGCCCTTCATCTGCGGGATTCAGACGAGCGCGACTGCATGGGCTGTTTTCCCGCCGCATCTGCAGTCATCAAGGTTGCCTCTTGTCTGAGGCTGCTGAGGTAAGCATACGCTAAGCATGAATTGCTGGTCCACTCTTTTGAATGTCGCCTCTCAGTTTTCTCTTGGAGCCCCTTTTCAATTTCCTGTTTTTGGCCATGGCAGCCATCCTGAACGCAAGGAGGGGCACTGGTTGATTTGCATGATGTTGAATCGACAATCTCGACTTCAAGCTTGACATCGGAACGATTCGCTCGTCCGAGACCTTGTTGGGTGTGGGGGGGGGGGTTGTTGGTACGGCTTGGTTGGTCCTGTTGATATCGCTGCGGAAGACTTGACACAAGTGCAACTCGACCGCACACCTTGAGACTCGGCCAGACCGCTCTGTGATCCTTGTCTACTTCGTACATAGAGGCTGTGATGCTGCGGCTGCATAAGACACTTCGTAACTCAAAGCTGTCCGGTGCCATCCCGATCCCCCGGGGCCGTGGTACTGTTGGTGCTGATTCGGATGAGTCCTCTAGATTGGCTAGATAGCGAAGACAGTTCTGGCGGAGACTATGCTTGACAAAAGCTTGCTGTGTTACCGGGGATGCAAGATACTGTTGAGCTTGGTCCGGGCTGCTGGGTCGTGTTTGATATCCGTCGCTATGTTGAAGGCCCGTCCGCCTCCCCCTCCAATTTTCTCGCCTTGGCTCGCCCATGCTGACATTTTTCACAACTTGTTTTCAGGTTGAGTTCGCGGCTCGAATCGGACGGCCACTTCTTTCTGACATATGCAGCGACTTCGAAAACGGTCAAGTATCCGTTGCAACGACTGGACGAAGGAGGCAGGTAGGTGGAAGGCAGCGGAGAGGGAGGACGCTCCTCGAAAGGTGATTGAATGAACGGCGTCCCCCCGCCCCCACCAATAAATTAATTTTTTGCCCGCCTTTGCGAAATGCGAGTCCCGATACTTTTCTTGAGCATACTACAGCTCAGCTGGGTGACAATTTGCCTGGTATCGTCGTGGGTGGAGGCAAGAAGCTTCATTATGTAAGCGGCATCGGAGCCCCCAATCTAAATTGCTGCGCCTTGTTAAGGAACGGAGCAAAGCCACAGCAGCCTTGCTAACACTGTCGGAACTCCCTGCTAGTGCGTGTCTTTGTAAGACACCCTGGAAATAGGACCCTCCCATCCCAGACCAACCGAAGACCAAGGGCCGCGCTCTCCGTGTCGTCAGCCTTGGGAGTGGATTTGTCCAATGTCAATGTCACTGCGCTCGCTTTAACGAAGTCAATCACCGCCGCCGGCCCATCCGTTCGTCATCACCGAAGGCGAGTCCTCCCCCGGTCTCGACTGACGACTGACGACTACAACACAACACCATGGCCGATTCACCGAGGGTCGGTCATACCGACTCTATTGCCTCGCAGGATTCAGGGAGCAAGTCCAACGAGAAGAAGAAGAGCCGCAGGCCAGCCAGTGAGTTAGTCCCCGGCGCATTGCATTGCATTGCATTGGAATACGCACGCGTCACGAGAAGCATCGAGAAGCATCGAGAAGCATCGGGAGTCTCGGACAGACCGCGCGTTGTCTGGTACAGGAAGCTGATTGTCGCGCCCTCCCAACAGACACGGCATTTCGGCAGCAGCGGCTGAAGGCATGGCAGTAAGCAGCATCACGACCATGGACGACTCGTCCTCGACATGCCACCGAGTGCTGACACCGAGTGATCAGACCCATCCTCACCCCCAAGACGGTGCTTCCCCTCTTCTTTTCGATCGGCATCATCTTCGCGCCCATAGGAGGCTTGCTGCTCTACGCCAGCGCCCAGGTACGCCACCCTGGGCTGTTCACCCATTCATGGGCGACGACTGACAGGATTCCAGATCCAAGAGCTTCGAATCGACTACACCAACTGCGTCGCCGAGGCCCCAAATAGCACCACCGACTTTGTCCCCGTCCCCTCCAAATATGTCTTCTCACAGTTTAAGAACGAGACGGACCTCTTGATACAATGGCGCCAGGAGCCCATCAACGTCACCTTCGGCAACAATGTCAACACGGCCCAGAACTGCGTGCTGCAGTTCGAAATACCTGAAGACATGGGCCCGCCGGTTCTGTTCTACTATCAGCTCACGAACTTCTTCCAAAACCACCGACGCTACGTCAGCAGCTTCGACGCCGACCAGCTGATCGCCAAGTCCGGGTTCGACTCCACCTCAGTCAACTCTGACTGTGACCCGCTGCGGAAGGACAGCCAGGACAGGCCATACTATCCTTGCGGTCTGATTGCGAACTCCTTGTTCAATGATACCTTCTCCAACCTGACTTCTGTTGGGACGAGTGGCGGTAACTACAACATGACGGAGAAGGGTATTGCTTGGGACTCAGACAAGTCCTTGTACAAGAAGATTTCGGCAGACATCGACCTATCCACCATCGCTGTGCCGCCCAACTGGGTTGTGAAGTATCCAGAGAATTACACGGCCGAGAATCCGCCGCTCGACATTGGCAGCGACGAGCACTTCATGGTCTGGATGCGTACCGCTGCGCTGCCAGACTTCAGCAAGCTGTACATGCGCAATGACGCGGATACCTTGACAAAGGGGACGTATCAGGTGAACATTACCAACTGTGAGTTCATACACAATGCAACTTGGATGGCCCCCAGTGGCTGACCAGCCAATCCAGGGTTCCCTGCGTCTGTGTACAAGGGCACCAAGTCGGTCGTCATCAGCACCCGAACAGTCATGGGTGGCCGAAACCCCTTCTTGGGTATCGCATACATCGTTGTGGGAGGAATGTGTATCCTTCTTGGCGTCTTGTTCACGATTACGCACCTGCTCAAGCCAAGGCAAGTCCCCCACCTTTGCCCACAACCCAATCTACGCAGGTAGACTAACCCCACGCACAGGAAACTCGGCGACCACACCTACCTGTCCTGGAACAATGCACCAGCCGGCAAGGGCCCGTCGACGGGTGTGGCCACAGGACGTGACCTGGGACCACAAGGCCAGGCCTAGGGGGCCCGCGGACGTGATCACAGGTCGAATACCGACAGCGTTCAACCACTCCTTTCCGGCTCGAACCCGAGCGATCCCTCGCGTGTGTTGAGCCCCGAGTCGGCGACGGATGAGTCCTCGGCGGCTCTCAGCAGGGAGGTCAGTGTTCGGGAATTTCTCCCTCGGCCGGAGCGAGCAGTGGCTGGACCGAGTTCTCGGAAGACGGGGACGTAGCAGGCGTGGCCTCTTTCTTCTGCCTATGTTGTCTATGATTGGTTTCTCTTGCCCGTACGTGCATTGGTTCTTGATCGGGGTGGAAAACGGATTGCAAGGGCTTGTCTTCTCGAATTGTTCCTCTTTGTTTTCCCTATACCTCGTTACGCGTACATAGTGAGTGCTCTTGGGGAGTCTTCGCAGAGATTGGTCGAAGCATACGGATGGATGATCGGGATGCATCGGGGTGCCCTGTCTCCCTACTCGTATTCTTCATGGCGTGTAGTGATAGCAGGCAGGTGTTTAGGCGTTTGCGAGTCGAATAGATGCGGTCTTCTCATGTTGAATGGCTGCTCACTACGCGGAACGTGATGATAGGACACAACCTCGATTTTTCTTCTCCTCAAGGTCCTCCACCCAGGCGTAGCAGCTGCCTTTCCCCAAATCCCCTTGCCTCGTCCATCACCTATTTACATGAACGGTCGGACAGTTGCCGTTGTGCCATACCCTACTATGAGACTATGCATAGCGGGGGGTCTGCCACCCGAACCTGGAGGGGGGGTGGGTTCGCACAGACAAGTACTCCACACAGGATATTATTATTCATCTTCCAAGCAAGTATATTACAATACAAAGGGGAAATATCTCACGGTGATGGAGGCCGGTCTGGGGCGACATCTCCTGCCGACGCTACCGGACAAACTGTCATCGATAGGTAGGTAGGTGGTTGTGCTGAGACGGGAGGGGCATGCTGCTTGTTGGGCACGAGAGATGTGGCAAGCTCTATCCACCACGACCACGTCGGCCCATGCCTAACCCCCCCCCCCCC
>MUZK01003799.1:0-16752 GCA_003013055.1 Juglanconis sp. DMW523 | reverse complement strand
CCCCTCTTCCGTTGCACCCGCCACTTGGAGCAAGTTCCCTAGTTCCCTAGTTCCCTAGTTAGGTTAGGTACTATAGGTAGGTATGCAGTGGTACGTTTAGTCAGAACCGCCTCACCCAAATAACTACGTACCTACACCCAGGTACCCTTCTTTCCAGCCTTTCCTCCCGTGGTGAATATGCTATCCGACGGAACAGAGACAAAAAGAGGTTTGATCCACGGCCCAGGGTGCCTTGCTCGCTCGGCCCACGTTCCCAGCCCGAGTCGCGAACATATCATCAACCGCCAAGCCCGGAAAACTCTCACCCCACTACTCAGAGTCATGAGTCGCCGGCTGAGAAATCACATAGGGAGTCGTCGCTCCCAACACCAGAACCGCCCGATCCAGTCTCTGCCTGTCTCTGCCTGTCTCTCTCCTCTGTCCCATACCACTCTGCTCATAGAAAGCTGGCTATTCCATCATCTCACAGGGCGTTATCCCCTTGGTAAGAGCTCATCTTGGGAAAACACCACCGCCATATTTGGCGGGCGGGGCCGGGAGCGTTGTACACGGCGGATCGCTGACACAGATTGGTTGGGTTGGGATTTACGTGAACTGCTTTCTTGCTTTACGATGCAATCCAGCCGAACTACCGATATCGCATCCTTCCTTGGTCGCCGCGAGCCAAAATTCACAACAAGTCGTAGTGGACGGCAGAACAGATGAGGCGTGGGAGGGAGAGTGGAATAGCCTCCTAGTCTCCCGTGGGAAGGATGAGTAGTCCTCGCTCCTCCTTATCGTTATATCTGGACAAGTTGACTATTCCATAGAGAATGGGGCTCCAGCTTATGCCCAGCAGCGGACCGTGTCAATACCGCCGACACCTGCGCCGACACCTGCGCCGACACCTGCGCCGACACCTGCGCCGACACCTGCGCCAACACGTCCGCCGATGCTCGTCGTGTCGACTCCTGCAGGCAGCCGCCAGTCCAGTCGGTTTGACCCCGTTTCGCCCCGTTTCGCCAGGTCATCATCTTGCTACTATGCACCCAGCCAAGTCGGCAGAGCGTACACACAAGGCCTTCTGCTAATCATTTCGAAGACAGCATATTCTTCCTTTGAGCACTTGAAACAACACATAGATTGGGAGAGAAGGTAAGGCATACGAATCACCATCCTCCTCATCAAGTTGGGATGCCTCATTGTCTACGTCGAACCCCTCGTCGAAGTCAAGCTGGTTGGATCTCCCGGCGAGTACCCGTGAGACTGGTAGACATCCGGAGAAGCTTGTAGTTCCCCATCGGCCGTCCTCTTCACGACCACTCGAACGCTATGCGAGGTCTCTTTCGAGAACCATCTCTAATGCAGTATCAATTCAAGAAATTGTCGGGGGGTATGTGTAGAGTCGTAGTGGTTCAGGTCGACAAGTACCGCGTTCGTGGAGGAAAGTAGGACACAGTGAGACAGGTAGAGACTGACTAGAGGACTGGAATCCGTAACTAACCAGCTGGAGTAACAATCCAGGCGGACAGATATTGGGTAGCCGGAGAGTACCCAGGCAGGCTAGGTAAAAGGCTGGCCTCGCTCCCTCCTCAGCTATGCCTCACGCGGTGTGGTATGGTGTTGCTCTTGCCGTCTTGAATGGCCGCCCCCGTCTACCTTCACCAGGGAGAGGCCCGATACCTGCCACTGCTCGGGCTAGGGGAAGTCGTTCAACAGGCGGGACAGGCAAACTTGTCCAGACACCGTGCCGAGGCGAGATCATGCACCCAGTTTGTCCTACAGGAGGAGGCTCTCCCATTCGAGCTTATTCCCATCAGATGATGGCAGATCATCCCGTGGGGATCATCATCTCACGGCGATGTGTGGAGGAAGGGGAGATCAGGTTTCGCGGCATTTCTTGTTGCCGCTACCTGACGGCGTCGCTCCTACGAATATTCACGGACGAAGGCGTCACAGTTGACGAAAACTCACGTCGTGGCAGACGGCAGAATGAATTTGGGCCCACGCTATGCTAGTCCGTGTAAGCCACTCCGCCACTCTTTTCTTTGGCCAAAAAATACCATGCTTGCAAATTAATGCCTTTTCTTTTGTTGATCCTATTCCTGCCAACCAACCCCTTTTTCAGTATCCGATGCTCTTGGTGTGAGGTATCGAGGTATAGGAAATTCCGGTGTTGATGTGTGAAGGGGAGAAAGACGCCGGTCACACAAGCACCTAGTCCTCAGTGAGATCACCGTACTCCCACATGCCCGCGCGGTTATCCTTGGCCTCCCTCTCAGCCTCCTTGTACGACTTCAGGATGTCCTGCAGCGCAGGGCTACGCTCCCACGCCTTCAGCTTGCGCGGGACCATACCCAGGCCCTCGAGCAGCACCTCGCGGTTGATCGACTCGTGGGCCTTAGGGCGAGGCTCCGTGTCCTCGTAGATGGTGATGTAGCTGATGCCCTCCTTGTTGTCCACAAAGTCAAAGCTGGCGATCCACTTGGCCTTGCTCGCAAGCACCTCCGTGAGGTAGGCCTTGGTCTCGTTGAAATACTGCGGCGCCGTCGGGAGCTGCACGAGCGACAATGAGGCGTCCGCCGCCTGGGGCTTGAGCTTCTGCGTGCTGAACTCGGGCTGGTTGAGGGGTCGCAGCTGGGACCAGGGGAACTTCTCCGTGTTGCCGTAGTCGATGAACACTACCTCGGCCTGCTTGGCCGCCCTGTCATTGGAGCGGATCCGTGCACGGTACCAGCAGTTGTCCTCGGACCACTTGGCTGCCACCAGGTCGCCGGTCTTGGGTGCGTCCCTAAGAGGGTTGTTGTTCTTGGAGTCAAGGTGGAACTTCTGGAATGCTTTCGACAGCTGGTCTAGTGCGGCCGTGCCGTGGCCGACCTCTTGGATCTTGACTCTGCCGTTGTCATCGATGCTGGTCACCGAGATCTCGCGATACTCGCGCTTGAGGTTAACCGGCGCATCGTTGTTCGTGGTCTCGACCGGCGCAGCTTCCTCCTCCTCCTCTTGCTCCTGAGACGGGTCCCAGTCTTTCCACAGACCCTTGCGTCCCTCCTTGGCCTTCTTCTCCGCAGCGTTCAGCTCCGCCGCATTACCGGACTTCTCAGCAGAGTACTGGTGCACAGAAGCCAGACCCTCCTCGACAAGCACCTTGGCGAAGCTCTCACGCCCGACGTACAAGTCGCCGATGAATCCGCCAACCTTGTCGATATCGTGAACATCCACCTCGACGTCTCGCTGGTTGCATCGCTTGTTCGCAAGCTCCAGTGCCTCGTTGCCGAAAGGCTCGCCCTTCTCTTCGGGTGAACGACCAGCTCGGGGAGCACGAATTCCAGCCAGGACCAGA
This sequence comes from Juglanconis sp. DMW523, assembly GCA_003013055.1. NCBI lineage: Eukaryota > Fungi > Ascomycota > Sordariomycetes > Diaporthales > Juglanconidaceae > Juglanconis > Juglanconis sp. DMW523. Next base: position 13,430 of record MUZK01003799.1, on the reverse strand, counting down.
GTCAACTTGATGCCCTCGCGGGGGATCAGGACGGTGAAACGAGAACCAGACTTGCAGAAGTCGACGACACCAGGAATCTTCTTCTGTCGTTGGAGAGTGCCCAGATTCAGCTTCGCCCTCTGCACGTTCTCCGATGCATCGACAAGAGACTTGGACTTGGGCGCCTTTCCGGACCATATGCCCTTCTTCTCTGTCTTGGCGGTCTCCTGTGCCGCAAGCAGCTCGTCGTAGTTGGGTGATCGGTCATTGTCGTCCTTGCGGTGGCGAACCACCGAAGCATAACCCTCTTGTACTAGGACCAAGCCGACGTTCTTGCCGTTTTGAGTGACAGTGGCGACGTCCCGGGCCTCGAATCCATCTTGGGCCGGCTTGGAACCATCGATGGCCACCTTGGCGTGTTTCCCGATCAGTTTCTTGCGCAAAAACTCCTTTGCCTCGTCCTTGTAGGGTGCTTCCGATGGCTCGTTCGTTCGGGGGCCGCGGACGCTGCTGAAGTTGATGCGTTTCTCCTCGCCGTTCTTGTTCCTCACGAGAATCGTGTCAGCGCTGATGACCTTGGAGACAGTCATCTCAGACTCCTTCGCATCGCCCTTGGCAACGTGGTTCTTGTGCAGTCTCAGCTTGTTGGACTGGGCCTTCTTTTCCGCAGCGCGCAGGGCAGCCATCTTGTCTCCGAGCATGGTTGAGTGGAAGTCATTACAACGAGCCAGACCCTCTTGGAGGAGGAACTCGGCAACGTTTCCATTGGGGTGCAAGACGGTAGCCACGAGTTGACCCTGAGGGCTCGCTCCCAGGATGACCACCTTGACATGACGTTGCAGCAGCCGTGTCTCCACGAAAGCCTTGGCCTCGTTTCCGTGCTCTTCCGCGGGCTGTGTCCCACCCGTCGAGGCGATCGGTCTCGCGGTCGAGGGGGTGCGGATGCCGGCCAGGAGCGTCATGATCTGGAGGTGCTTTTTGTCGGAAAGGAAAAGTCGGACGAGAAGACGGTCACCGCTCAGAACACGCTCGACAACACCATCCACAGTCTTGCCCTTCCACTGTTCCAGGAATTGGGGGTGTCCGAGGTCGTTCTGAACCTCGATCACGCCACCAGTGCCGGCCCAAAGTCCCTTGCTCTCAGTCTTGGCCTTGCTCTCGAGCTCGCGAAGAGTATCAATCCGTTGCAGAATTTCCTCGTCCTCCTCCTTCTTTCCGGCATCTTCGCGGACCTTGACCCAGCCAGACTTGGCAAGCTCGTCAGGCAGCTGGGTTCCGTCTTGCAGTTCTGCGGTTCCGTAGTCGCGTTGCGAGGTGGGCACGGTGTAGTGGACCTTGAACTTGACAGTCTTTCCGACGGTGAGAGCTCTCAAGAATTCCCGGGACTGGAAGGCGAACGCTTCGTCGCCGTCCTTGCTCAGACGCGGCGCGCTGACGTAGGCGAGCGAAAGGGTGCGCTCGAGAGCCGGATTGCTAGGATTGGTCAGGATCAAGGTGTCGCCGCTCAGGACGGACTTGACCTTGCCGAAGCCAGAGGTAGGAGCGGCCATGGTGGTAGATAATGAGGGAGGGTCTGTTCAGAAAGAATGACAAGAGGCTGGGATTCTCAACCAAATGCCTCAGAAGCAAGCCTAGCCATAGGTTAGCGTTTGTCCTGATGTGTGTGATTTCTGTAATAGGGAGTTTGGAGTAGGCATTGAGGGAAATTTGCAGAGGCAAAACGCTCCTGGTGGCACGAACACTGCGGTGGAAGGGGTGGGATGGAAAACAATGGTCCAATTTTCTTGCACTGGAGGGAGAGGTGGAGGGGCAACAAAGGTGTGGGAGGTCTTGGTAGAGGAGAGTCTGTGGTCTTGAAACCATATCTCTGTGTTGGCCACCAATCTAAGGGCCTCTGTCTGTCTGTTTGTCTGGTTGATAGTACACTGCCTGTGCCTTTGGAAACCTCTTCCATGACTATTGTGAGGTGCTCCTCCTCTTCCTTTGAGAAGGTGACTGGAGGGTGAGGTGATGGTGATGGTGGGGACCCTTCAGCATGTACCAAGGAGGCTAATGTCTCTCTCATTGCATGGCCACGTCATTGCGTGCCCCAGCAAGAAGGGGACTGGACAGTCATAGACTCTTGTGCAGTGGCCAATTGGAAAGGGCATGTATCTCAATCCTTCATGTGATGGGTATGGGAAAGGAAGTCGAGGCCCAAGGAGAGTTACATGTCAGGAGGTGACTTGGGTTGACGCATGGAAGCGCCGTGGTAAGAACACATACCGAAATCCAAGATGCTGGAGATGGAGGAATGCTGGTCTGAGAGGATGTTTCGTGTGAGAAGGAGATGCAGACTTGGTCAATCAGAGAAAGACAGAGAGAGAGGAGGGTGGTAATGGCAAGATAAAGAAATGCAATGGTTGTTTCGTCGTCAAGGTTGTCGTGTGCCTGTCTTCTGGCCAGATGTCCGCCAAAGAAGGGTTCCAAAATTGTGTGGGGCAGGAGCTGGTGTGGGGCAGGAGGCGAGGGGCACTAGCTGTTTCGGGTAGCTCCAGGGGTCTGCTATCCCAAACTCTAAGCAAAAGCTGTCGGAAGAGGGGTTACGGGCAGAGGAGAGTTGTTTGGCGAACAACGTCACGAAGTAGCAAAGAAGGTGGTGAGACCTGAAAAGCAGTCACATCACGACTCACAACCATAACCTTCAGCTGTATACCATGCATAGGCTTCCAAGCACAAAATAAACAACACGAAGTACAGCTGGGAATAAAAGACCAATAGATCCAGAACTTAATGCTCCAACAGCAATGTGCTCAGGTGGACATTCTCTTGCATTGGAATTGTCTATGGAGGTTTGGGCTTTGGATCCAGACACAAGTCGGTAACCAGCTTCAGTAGAAGGCACTTTTGATCCTGTCCCAAAGACACTCACTCACTCACTCTCTCCCTCTCTCTGTCTGTTTTGACTTAGGTAGAGATCCCAATGACACCGCAGGCAGGGCGGCCACCAGCATTGCCAGTCTTGAGAGACTCCTCGTTACCACCCTTGCCAAGGTCATCAGTGCCAGCGTGGACAACAATGGTGCGCTGCAGTATAGTTAGCAATTGGCTCCCATCATCTTGGGTGAGCAAATTAGCAGGTGTGCTTCAACATACGCCAATGACAGACTCGGGGCCGATCAGCTTGACATGCTTGTCCTGGACGCTGCCCTTGGAGTTGCCCTGAGCATCAGTCTCGATGTTGCCCAAGTCACCAACGTGGCGGGCCTCGTCGGAGGGAGCACCATGGGTCTTGTTGTGGGGGTTGACTGTCAGACGGTCAGTCAGCAGCTGGAGAGGATACATTGAGGGCTATATATATATATTTCTTCCGGAAGATCCGGACAAGGGTCTGGGTCAGGGTCAGGGTCAGACTCCGGGTCAGACTCACAGTGAGGGCCGGCAGAGGTGCAACCGTTGGTGTTGTCACCAAAGGTGTGGATGTGCATGCCACGCTTCGCATTGGCGTCGTGGCCAGTGATGTCCCAGGAGATGGTGGTGGGGTCAGACTCGGAGGCCTGCTCGAAGGTGACAGTTCCGGAGATCTTGGTGTCACCACGGACGACGCACACTAGATGCCATCAACGGGCGGATGTCAGCCAGCTGGATGAGTCGAGTCTGCTAAAATAGTTGCATGCATCGAGGTCAAGATTCAGGGACCATCAATCTGGGAGACGTTGAACTCTGTGCAGAGCTTGACAAATCCAAGACGCAAAGATGATAGGCTATCGAGCTCATGAACAAGTCCATCAAGGTGCTCATGATGGCAGCAGAGGGCCATCACGGTGCTCCGGATAGCATGGAACAGCGTCTGCACAGCTCCAGGAACCCCTCCTCTTCAGGTGGGAGCTATTGCAGAGCTTGACAGAACAGTGGTGGGGTAGAAAGAGTTGAGGTCATCTCACCTGCTTTGACCATTTTGACGGAATTTGTGGATGGAGTTGATGCTGATGCTGAAGTAGGATATTCTGCTTCCTGTAAGGCAGAGGATGTTTTGCAGAAGAAAGTAATCGAAACTGATGAGGGGAGCGTTGGAAGGTTAACGGTTACGTGGGGGAGAAAAGATCCGAGGCCTAGCGCGGTAGCTTGGACGCCCGCTCCGATGCAGCTCCTAACTGGCACTTTCGTCATTGGAGACCCCGCTCGAGGACACCCACATCCGGGTTACTAATAAGCATCGTGGCAACTCCTCTCAGCCATTCCGACATGGGCAAGTCTTGCACAGCGGTTGTTCCGAAGTCTTAAGACATGGCCCGAGTTCCTCGACGGATGGAAAATATGCGAATCCGAAAAACTACCTGGAGGCTCTTCTCCAAGGTCTGACATCCGGGCGGCGGCTCACCACCCCGGAGGTCCGGCAAGAACCGAGTCGGCTACGCACATGGGTAATCGCCGGGCGCCGGGCTGTCCGCCGATTTCGCCAGGCCGTGCTGAGAAATACCCCAGACCTCGCGCTTTGGCTAAGCCGACAGTAAGAGTCTCCCACCCGCCACACAAAGGTCCTACTACATAGCATGTACCCGCGGTGGCACAGGTGCGCATGTTTGGTGTGGCTGTTCAATGACAGCTCTGCATCTCGAGGGCCGGCATACTGCGAGGCATTCACTTATCTCACAGCCTCATCATGCGACCTGGGCGACCTGGAATATGGCTGTCGGTTATCACACGGAGTCGAGACGTCTCCTCAGTGGTCACATCAAGAATGACACCGACCAGGGTGACACCGTCCTGCCAGGCATCCAGGCATCCAAGCATCCAAGCATCCCATTCCCTCGCGGCACAGGCAAGTACTGACTTCACTTTTGTCAGTATTCGGGACCTTGACATGGCCGGGCGGCGGGCTAGTTCAGCCTCACCACATGCTGTGGCCCGCACAGATCCGACTGTTTGGTAGGCCATCGGCGCCCTAGTAGACTTAGTAGGAGACACGTGGCCTAGATCCAAGCCCTATGTGTAACTGCTCAAAGAGCATAAGGGCCGCCGTTGAATATCGACACTGACAGACCACATCAGCTGCTCGGGTGTTGCATGTCTACTTCACATCCTCTGCCCCAGACACTGCGGGCAGGGAATTAACTATCCTCGATCACATTCTGGGGGGTTGAGCTGCTCTACTATGGCTTATCCAAGACCAGGTATGCCGTTTTAGACCCCAGCTGTCACGACAAGGCCTTTTGCCCTTACAGATCCGGATGCATTGTATTGTACCAGTTCCTCGGGTCGCAGCGCAGGAGCCCTCATGGAACAGATATGCCCGGCTTCAGATCCCGGCGCACAAAAACAGGTAATGATGGGGAAGAAGAAGAAAAAACCAAGAAAACGACAAGCCATGCCATGCTCTTCATGATGCACCGAGGAGATTTCTACCACCCACATACTCATATACCTAGATAGATGGTGTGGTCGTGTTCGTCCACAAAAGTAGTCAGGACGGTAGGACCAGGACGGTAGGACGAGGACTGAGAGGCATGTGCTACTTGGAAGTGAAGAGAGCAGCTGCACAAAGCTGGGGTATCGCATCCCACAAAGTCCTCGGCTGGTGCGTACCAGGTACCTACCTGAGGTGGCTACTGGCTGGGTCTACCGGGCCTGCGGGCACTAGGACTGGAGCCAACGGCGTTCCAGCTGGCTGACCTCACTCGCTCACTCCTTGCCCGCTGCGATGCGCAATCTCAACTGGAAACCCAATCTCCTCCAACTTGCCCAGCTTGACACGGCTTCCAGTAGCAGGCTCTTGTGTCTGTCGTCGTTCGACCAACGTCAACGTCCGACTTCCATACCTCACATTCCACTGTGAGATCTTTTGCATCATCCATCAAGGGCGCCAGCCACTGATAGCACTCCGCGCGCAAGCCGCAAGGTAAGACGAGACGAGGCATCCACGTTCACATTCCCGGTCCCGTCATTGCGACCCAGCCTGAACGGCCAGAGAGTCAGAAAAGCATATGCGGCACAGCCACAGCCACAGTGACAGTGACAGTGACAGCGACAGCGACAACAGCAACAGCGACAGCGACAGCGACAGCGACAGCGTCCCCAGACTCCGGACGTTGAACAAGCTACGCGAGGCTGGTCATTTTGAAGCTGAGCCCGCCCATACCAACCAACATAGTGTCTAATTCACATCCCGACCTCTCTTGTGCCTCGCTGCCGGACATTTAGTTGCGAATCCACTCGCTGACATCGACCGTCTGGCCGACCTCGCCTCCGCCCTGGGCAGCCAAAGTACCCCAAGACTTGCTGCGACCTGCATACCACCTGCTCCTCGACTACGACCTCTGACCGGCATAGCGACGTAATTCCCAGACCTCCCCGTCCGTCCTCGAATTCCTCGGCGCGGTGCCTGACTGCGCGCTGTCGCGCATCTTGGACAGCATCGCGACCCGCCTTGACGTCAACTCCATAGGCCTCCTTCCATCGTACAAGGCTCTTGTGCACACCCACCCACCACCCTAATCCAGACCATCGATTCCTTGCCAGTGGTTCTTGCTTCGACGACGACATGTCTTTTCGAGGAGATAATCCACGGTACGGCCATCTGCCACCGGTACAATATCCTGTCGCTGGTCGAGGTCAGAATGCCTATCCGCCACGAAGGCCAAGCTTCGACGAGGGCGACGACGCCGGCTTGAACAACTCCGGTCTACAACAGAGCCCGGATATGGGGAGGCAAGCAGAGATGTTCATGGGGAGCCCGACTGGCTCAATAGCTGCCTATCCGCACCATTATCAGGGTCAATCTCACCATACGCCCCTATCTCCATCCTCATACAACCCGCAGGACTTTGCGAGGCCGAATTCCTCCACTCTGCCCTACCACCCTGCCTCAAGGTACAGCTCGCCGACAGCATCCATCCTGACCAGCTACACGCCGCAGCCCTCCAGCTACGCCCATCCCACCTATGACCCGTCGGCCTACGCAGACGTGAACCCAGCCCAACAGCGAACCTACCTTCCGTACGGGCATGGCTACAGCTCTCCTGGGATGCACCAACCATCAGCTGCGCCCTACTCTCAGCCTGTCAACCCTCCGTACAGTCCGACGTATGGTCATGATGTCGTGTCACCACAGACGCATGGATCGGCTAGTAACTCGCAGTATGCTCCCAGCTTGCCGAGTCCCCAATACCCGTCCCATTCGACTCCCCCCGTGCCATCTGCATCCTTCGAGGCCACCTGGGCAGGTGGCCAGCACCAGTCCAACGGGACGTCGTCTCCACAAGGAGCCGCCTACGCATCCCAAGCGCCCTATGCTCCTTCGTTTCAGATGCCGGTTGGCCCAAACTATTCCTCGTCAGATCCTAATGCTGCATTCTCAAATAGCACGGTACGCGCCGATCCGACTCCGTCGCCTCCAGTCTATCCCCCCCAATCGTCGTCTCCTGGGCTGGCAAGACACCCGACGAACGCCCCTCTTCCGAGCCGACCACCAGAGACGCCTGGGGACTCGAGGATGCCGGACTATATTTCGACAGAGCAAATTGCGCAGGACAGTCTTATGGATGATATCTTTGCCGATTTGGGAGGAGCCGGGACAGGGTCCCGGCCAACGCCAATCAATGGCAACATATCTGGTGATGAACTAGAGGCACTCCGCCGCTACGATTCGACAGCATCGACCGCGCAAACAACACTTCGTAGTGGCGTAAGTCGCTACGGCTCGAACGCATCGACCCTGAACAGCCGCACCACCGCAGGCACATTTCTCGCGGAGGATGACGAGGAAAGTGATGAAGAGGGAAAACTGGGTGCAGAAATGCTGCGGAGGGATGAGTTGGACAGCCAGCTGTTTGGTGGAAACACACCACATGCATTTTTTTCACCTGGCCATCAACCAGCGGCCTCTTCGCTGCCCGTTCCCCCGGAGGAGCAGCCAAGTGCCAGTGATAGCGAAGGCATCGTCGGGATTGGGGTAGATCTTGGGGGGCTGGGTGGAAGCTACGTGCCGAACCTGTCATACGACAACAATGCAACATCTCCCCCAGCGAGGTCGACTCCGCTCTATAATCTCGACAGGCCGTTACCGCCCCCGCCAACAGACCAAAATCCTCCTTATCCCGATGATGACAGCGACGAAGGGGGCTACTATGGGGTGCCTGTGAATGTGGACTATGGCGATACTGGCGGGTTGCAGGCCCCAACCGCTCAGCGCCGCAGCTTTGATGAGGGCGATGATCGCGCAAGCGGCAGTGAATCACCGACCAAGGAGGATCTTCCCGACCTTTTCTTCCACCCAGGGCTGTCCAACCGCCCCTTACCAGCCCTGCCACCAGGCTCCGATTCGAGTTCGATGCTATCTGTGCAATCCCCCCACCGGGGACCGTTTCAACACGGTTACTCGCTCAGTGCCGACTCGAGAGCGCACCGCACTGAGGCGTTCGATCCAAATCAACCCCCCTTGACAGCTCAACAACAGGTCGAAAGGTCGATCTCCCTGTCGAGTCACACCACCACGCCCCCAGTTCAGCTTCCCGGGAGATCAAGAACGGATGCCGCAGAAGAGCGTAAGAGAGCCCTCAGGCAGCACCAGCAACAGCAGAGCGGCTCACAACTCGGCACGCCGTTCGAGGGCTACGAGACAGGCACCCCATCCCCCATGGCGTATGATCTGCCAACACTGCCGACCGGACGCAAGAAGAAGTTCATTCCCGAGAAATTGAGTTCTGCTGACTGCCGACGTTGCTCCTCACCATGGGCACTCAGCAGTATTGCGGCTTGGCTCCGGGAGATGGCGGAGGGCGAGCCTGACTTGAAGCGCAAGACAATCGAGGAAGGCCTAACCAGGCTATTCACCACCAAAGTCCCGACCATGAACATCGCCGATGCAGAGGGGCTGGGCTTGATGGTGGCCGATCGACTATACCAAGCCGGCATCCTCGTTGAAGACGAAGAATGGGCCAAATTTGGTCAAGGCTCAGTATCTGGAGTGCTGTGGCAGCTGACCGGCCATGGTTGCTATGCGCCCAAGGTGCATGAAACCGAAATCAGTGGTAGATGTTACTCACACCACTGCACAAGAACGCTCAAAAAGGCCAACATAGACGAGCTCCTGACGGAGGAGTCGACACATCACGCAGACTGGGCTACATTCCACAAACTTGACAAGGTTGCGCTCGAGTCGAGGCCGAAGAAGGAGTCTGACCGACAGAACATTCTGCACGAGATTGTCACTGGTGAAGAGGACTATATGGGCCAGCTTGATGTAGTCCGGGTTCTTTACAGAGATCAGCTTCAGGCATGGGCGCCACCCATCATCCCACCGGCGAGGATCAACGGCTTTGTCGACAAGGTCTTCGGCAAGATTGACGCGGTCCATCAGGTCAACAAGGAGTATCTTCTGGCTCAGCTGAAGTACCGACAAAATGAGCAGGGTCCGTGGATTGTTGGATTCTCTGACATCTTTCGCGATTGGATTCGAAAAGCAGAGGTGCCGTACATGGAGTTCTGCGCTGCCTTTCCCCTTGCCCAGTTGGCGATTCGGAAAGAGGCATCGCGCAACGTGTTGTTTGCCCAGTTCCTGGAGCACGTTCAACGTCACAAACGATCTAACCGATTGGGGTGGGACACTTTCCTGAAGGCCCCAATCACGCGACTGCAGCGCTACAGTCTGCTTCTCGACGCAAGTTTGAAGAAGATGGTCCAGGATAGCGAGGAAAAGACCAATCTGGAGAAGGCACTCGAGGAGATCAGGACGGTGACACATAAATGCGATGAAGCCGTTGCTCGTAGCAAGAGCAAGGTCGATCTTCACATTTTGCAGTCCGCGTTGGTACTCAGGCCTGGCTTCCAATCCGTCTTGAATTTGGATCATCTGGGAAGGCAGCTGATTCACCGAGGCGACCTGACAAGAATGGGCTCCAAGGGTGTGCGCTGGGTCGACACGCATGCGTTGCTGTTTGACCATTACTTCATTCTGGCTAAGGAATACCCTTCTAAAGACGGCAAGGATAAGAAATACGACGTATCGAAAGAGGTTCGTAATACGCATCCCAGCCGAGAAGTCTCACCTGTGCTAACCAGTCGCAGCCAATTCCCATGCCTCTGCTTTTCTTGGAAAGCATGCGCGATGAGCCCGTTATGAAGCAGAAAGGCTTGACGGCTCTCCCCACTCGAACCACTATGGCGAACAATTCTACGGTTGCGTTGAATAAAGTAGTCTCTAATGGCGACCGTCCTGGTATCGCACACGCGGACACGGGATCCTCGCTGGGGTCCCTGAACAGCATCACGCGCATCAACACCGTGAGTGGGGGCGGTGAAGCCTTGTTCCCCTTCAGGGTGAAGCATCTTGGCCATGAAGTCTACACGCTCTATGCGGCCTCTCAACAAGACCGCGAGACGTGGTGCAGTAAGATCATCGAGGCCAAGACTCAGCACGCACGAGCACTCCACGCCCAGAATGCGGAGCCATTCAGACTGCGTGTTCTAGCTGATGGCGCGTTCCAATATGACACTGTGTCTGCCATCGGGAAGACACCTGGTGTGCCCATCAAGGGGACGCCTCTAGACCGTTCCATGCGCGAGATCGAGAAGATCTACGGTGCGGGCAGAGGACCGCCAGCAGTGTGTAGGGCTCAAGTTAATTGTGCCACGGCTTTCACGGCCTTCGGCAAGTCGTTGATTGCAATTGGAACTGACTATGGTGTTTTCATTTCTGAGGCATCAAATCCTCGAGGATGGACAAGAGTGGGTCGCTGCTCTCCTGTGTCATCTGTTGACAATTAGCTGACACTTTTCCAGTCTGTCCAACTCAGCAGGGTGACACAAATTGCCGTGCTGGAAGAGTTCTCGATCTGTCTCGTCACCGCAGACAGGTCTCTGATCTCGTATCCACTCGAGACAATCGCGCCCAGCTCCAACTTCCCGGCCGCCAGCCGCGAAAATGTTCGCAAAGCCCCGCAGCGCCTCGCCAAAGACGTGACTTTCTTTGCAACCGCTCGCATGAAGGAGCGAACACTCATCTTCTATAAGCGCAAAGAAGGCATGCACACGACATTCAAGGTGCTTGAGCCCGTCTTCCAGCGGTCATCAGAGAAACGTCCACGCATCTTCGGTGGACGGCGAGGTGGCAACGGCTCGACTGAGTCTTTCCGCGACTTCGACGAATTTTACCTGCCAACAGAATGCTACTCGCTGAATTTGTTTCAGACATACATCGCGGTCGCGACCCAGAAAGGCTTCGAGATGCTGACACTGGACAAGAAGCAGACCATGTCTGTGCCGAGCGGTCTCAACCAGCCGACCATCGCCAATATCGCCAATCGCATCCGCGACCAGAGACCGCTGGGCATGTTCAAACTCAACGAGCAGGAGTTCATCCTCGCGTACGAGGACTGTGCGGTCTACGTCGACAAGCACGGCGAGGTGTCGCGCACGTTGATCATGGAGTACTCGGGCAAGCAGAAGAAGGCCCGCGGGGCGACCATGTTCGGACAGTACCTAGTACTCTTCAACGAGGACTATGTGGAGGTACGCAACGCGGAGAACGGCCGGCTCAAGCAAATTGTCGCAGGCCGCGACGTACGGTGCCTGGATCATGGGGTGCGAGGACCTACGGGCGGTGGCGGTGTGGGTGCGGGTGCGGTGATTCTTGGGGGCCAGGACTCGAAGGGCACGGTCAAGATCTCCATGACACATCCCGAGGTGCCGGGCACGCAGATCGTGATGGAGCTGCTACTCAATGAAGGGCATGAGGAGGGCTATCTGGACAAGGCTGGGTAGGGACCTGGCCGGGCGGTATCAGGCGCGAAAACGGCTCGTGGTTGAAAAGCGGGGCAAGACACGAGGGGCGGCTGACTCTGCTTCCATTACTTCACACGTGGTGTGGATTACGGCTGATGTGGATTCCTATCTTGATGATGGCTGCTTGCTGTGAAGAGCGAACCATTCCCGGGCGCTCGCATGAATCATGTTGTATGATTGGAAAAGGGTGGTATCAAAAAGAATGGGGGATTGGATGAGCGCTGATTGTTGGGTTCCGGTTGGGTGGATGGCTGATGGATTCATGACGAGTTTGGTGTGTGCTACTTTTCCCCTTCCTCCTTCTCATCCGCATGGCGTTATAGGGCGGGCCATGCTCAAATTTCTGATTACGGCCACCTTGGGTTGATTGGCTTTTCCAACCTCTCCAAAGCCTGTCTGCGTCGTGATTCTGCTTTTACCCCTTTCACTATCTTACGCTTTGAGAGGAGACAAGAGAGTACAGCATAATGATGTATGAATGGCCCTACGGATAGCGGTTGGCCTTCCTTTCCATACCCCTTGAATTCAGCTATATCTCGAACACGGTTTACATGCGTATAGAACCTCCAAGGTCAACGTGTTTCGGTCTTATCGGTGTATAAAGCAGCCTTTTTATAAGACTTAAGATGACTAAATATATAATGAAACTAAGCTCCTTTATTCTTAATTATATATCTATTAATAATAAACTTCGCTTATATATTAATTAACTAGGTATTAAAGTGCTATTTTTAAGTCCTGCTAACGTAGTCTATTAATAAGCAGCGTATACTAATAAGCAGTATACTTTACTATAATACTATTATTAACTAACTTTAGTATATAATTCCTTTATAACTAATAATATCTTGCTAGATAAAAGAAGTATACGTTATTCTAGCTATTAAAGTAATTTAAATATCTAAAAAACTTAGTTATTAAGCTGCTATAAAGATCTATAATATTCTTAAAACTACTATCTGCTATAAAATAAACGGAATAACTACTAAACTCGATAATCGACCCCCTCTTTAGAAATTAACTAAGCTTAAAGAGGAGGTAATAGTTTAATACGTATTAGATTTAAAATCGCGCGGGTTTCTACCTCGGATTAATAATATATAAGAAATAGCGGATTATATCTTTATAATACGTACTAAGCGATATATCGGCAAGCTAATAATAATTTGCCTAATAACTATATCTTTTAAGGGATTTATAATAGATTCGTTATAGGAACTCGTAGCGAATTTACTTATAGATTCGTAGTAGATTTACTAGAGAATATATAGTAAATTTACTAAGAGATATATAATAAATTCACTAGCGAACTCTAGCGTATTTATTAAGGAGATTTATCGATAATTCTTACTTAAGCCTATAGAAGGTATATTTTATAGGTCTTAGCTAGTTTAGCTTTAGTTCCTCTTTTCTAAGAGAGCTACGCTTTTAAAATACTATAGTTTTATACTATATTATAAGCAGTAGCCCTATTACTTCGTTTAGCGACGAGAAGAGCTATATATATGTTTTTCTTATACTTATAACTTCTAATAAGCCTTACTTAAATATCTTAATAAGTTATATAAGTAGTTCTAACTATTTTATAATATATAAAATAAGTAGGGGGTTATAGATAATACTATCTATAACTTTATTAAGACAAGCTTTATAATAAGTATAATTAATTCTTAAATAGTTATAATATATAG
>MUZK01003798.1:0-16685 GCA_003013055.1 Juglanconis sp. DMW523 | reverse complement strand
GGGTGGGGGGGACTTTACGTGGTGAGGCCATCTTGACAGTAGTGTTGTTGGATTCGCTATGCTGGAAGTGGAAGAAGGCAACGAAGGACCAATCTGGAAGACCAATCAAGGAAAGAAACTTGGACAGCTACGCGGGTAAGTATATGTAGAGGCTTGGAACAAGTGGCTTTGCAGTACAGCGTATTAAAAAGGAAGGAGGTAGGAGAGAAAGTCTGGGGAAGTTGTCCTGAAGGGAAGCAGCCGGCATACACATGTGGGAGCTAAAGTGTGGGGAGGATAAGCCGAGGCATTCATCGGTCGTCTGACTTTGGGGCCGGACTCGGTCCAAAGCTCCGCCGCATACGTAGCCGTGAGTGTTCTGCTAGTGAAACGTGTGCCGAGGCACTCCCAAACAGGAATAGGTAATTCCTGGGAGGGCCCAGGATGAACCTCCCAAGAAATGAATTCAAGCACCGGCCTTTCTATTTCCTCGTGCCATAGTACTTTATTTTCATGATATGGAGGATGGCCTTGAAGGCCTTGAAGACCTTGAAGACCTTGAAGACCCCAGGTCCTCTCGGCTCCATGTCGTCCTCTGCTGTGCAGCTTTGCACCGGCCCCGGCCCCGGCCCCGCTAATACCCGCGCCAGCATGGACGATATACGGGGTCTCGGTCAGCTGAGCCGCCAAGTACTACCTAATGTACCTACCAAGCCTACCTGCCATAGGTACCTGCCGTAGTAAAATGGAGTCAGTCTAGGTACCAGTCCAGGTACCCGAGCCCGAATGATCGGGAGCCGGATCATGACTCTGCCGACTCCTTGACAAGCCTGAGTCCTGACTGCACTTGGCATTGAATGTTCACTGGGCAAATATCTCGAGCTTTTTTTATATTTTCTTTTTACCCCGAGTGTTGAACATGAGAAGCATATATTTGCTTCCGTTCCGCTCTTTGTCCCCCAGGTCCCTTCATAATGCAGCGCCGAGACCAACAACCATCCGGGCCCGGCTTCCCGACAAGGCGGTAGTCACCTGCAGAAAATCCTTCTCATCACAACTAAGGAGGCTTACTCAAGACGCCAAATCGTTTACTCGATATACCCTGCCCAAGTCAATTCGGATCGAAAAGGCTGGCGACATGACCACCGACAAGGCCCAACGGACCAGGACGGCGTATATCGCCTTGGGGAGCAATCTTGGTGATCGCATTGCTGAGATCGAGAAGGCATGTCGTGAGATGGACGCAAGGGGCATCCGGGTGACGAGGACAAGCAGCCTGTGGGAGACTGAGCCTATGTACTTCGCAGACCAGGACCGATTCGTGAACGGCACTTGTGAGGTGAGTGACCGCGGCAAAGTTCCACTTGCTTTGTGTGGCCAAGGGACTTACACCAAGTAGGTTGAGACGGTCTTGGAGCCGCTGGAGCTGCTGGACCAACTTCAGGATATCGAGGTCTCCATGGGACGGAAGAAGGTGATTGACAAGGGACCACGCAATATCGACCTAGATATTCTGGTCTACGAGGACCAAGTCATCAACGAGGAGAGACTCAAAATCCCCCACGTGGGCATCCGAGAGAGGGAGTTCGTCCTTCGTCCGTTGGCCGAGTGAGTGAGAAACCTCACATCTGACAGGTGACGAATAAAACGCTAACTTGAGATATAGACTCATCCCAACCAAAGCCATTTACCCAAACAATCCATGGAAGTTTACACAAGACTACCTCAACGAACTCCCGCCCTCCACTCCACCCCTCACCACCCTTACTCCCCTCTCCGCCTCACAACCACCCCTCCAAGCCTTCAAGTCCTCCCGCAAAACCCACGTCATGGCCATCCTCAACATGACCCCCGACTCCTTTTCTGACGGCGGTTCGCACAACTCCTCTCCCTCAACCACCCTCGCAGACACCATCCGCGCCTTTGTCGCCTCTGGCGCAACCATGATCGACGTTGGCGGACAATCCACGGCGCCTAACCGGCCCGAGGTTTCGGTGGACGAAGAACTCAGCCGTGTCCTCCCCGTCATAAAACTCATCCGCTCCCTGCCCGAGGCGAAGGACATCCTGATCAGCGTCGACACGTACCGCGCCTCCGTAGCAGAGCAGGCCGTCCATGCCGGCGTCGATGTCATCAATGATGTCTCAGCAGGCGCCATGGACGCAGACATGTTACCCACGATGGCAAGGCTGGGCAAGACGGTGTGTCTGATGCACATGCGTGGCACACCTGCGACGATGAGCAGTCTGAACAACTACAACAGCGGCTCCGGCTCCAGCTCCGAAAGCGACGACTCCAGCGCGCCCACCGACGACTCCAGCCTCATCCCCGCCATCGCAAAGGAACTTCTCGAGCGCGTTGAAGCTGCCGAGGCCGCCGGCATCCGGCGATGGCGGATCATCCTGGACCCAGGACTGGGGTTCGCCAAGATCGGGGCGCAGAACCTCACGATCCTGCGGAATCTGCGCGAACTGAGGGAGTGGCCGGGCTTGCAAGGGCTGCCGTGGCTGGTGGGATCGAGCCGGAAGAGTTTTATCGGCAAGTTTACCGGCGTGACGAGCCCGGCGGAGAGGATATGGGGAACGGCTGCGACGGTGGCTGCTGCTGTGGAGGGGGGTGCAGATGTGGTGAGGGTGCATGATGTGAAGGAGATGGGACAGGTTGTGAGGATGAGTGATGCTATCTGGCGATATTAGGATTCGGGCAGTTGTCGCGCTGGTACAACTATGCCTATTTTCCAAAGGGGGTCTTCGGGCCCCGAGTGGCTGGGCCCTGAGTGACTGGGCCCTGAGTGACTGGCTCAATAGTTCGGTCCAAGTTTTTGCTCTTGGGAGGACTGTGATAGCTATCTTTCTGTGGCTCGTGTCGGCCCTGCTTGTCACATGGCCACAGAGTCTTTCTGGATCTCTACAAACCTGCCCATTTTCTGGAGTTTCGTCTGCGATTCTTTTTCTTCATTCACCTCCAGAGACTACCTACCGTTCAATGGCCAGGAGTAACCCTCGGCTTGACAAACAAAGACGCCTGACACGCACAAAACGCCATCGAGACACAACATTCCACCATGGTCATTCTCATAGCACTTCTTCTCCAGCTTGTTCTGGCATCTCCCTGGCACTTGGATCTGGTCCTTTCCACCAACGAGAGTCTTCACACAGTGACTTTCAATGGAACCATACTCCAAATGAACAGCTCCTTCCCCCGGGCTATCAGTGATGCACCACTGGCCCTCATCTCGCTATCCAGAGACTTACGACGAGATGGGAATGCCCCTGCACGAATTCTTACAGGATCCCCCCACAAGGCAGACATCAATCTTTTCGGATATTTCGATAATGATGGCATCATTCTTCAGATGCCCTTGGATGCCATCGGCTCAGGAGCTGTGAATTCCCTCGCCTACAATCGAGACTACTCCAACCTACTGGCTTTTGTCAACATGAGGCATGTCATTACTTTTGAGACTCACAATCCGATGCTGCGATTCCTTCTAATGCTGAACAGTATGGCAACCCACAATGGTAGCGCTGTCGACGTCTGGAACACCACAGAGCCTGACGGCGTGGTGATCAGCCACATCCGCACAGTCGAACTGAGCACGACCAACATGGATTGGAGCATGGTCCTGGAGCCTTCGGGACAATTACTGGTCGCGACGAACAAAGAGGAAAACAGCCTGTGGGTCATGGATATCTCCGACCCGGCGGGGAATTATTACATCACAAGCACATACACTCTTCCAGACTGGTGCAAACAGCAACTAGGCGCCATCCAAGGCACTCTCTACTCCCCGTATGGCAAGCCACAGTCCTACTTGGTTGTCTGTTCCGGGACCATCTTCCTCCTGAGCGCTACCAAGACGGAGACCGATATGCAATTCTCCCTCTTAGGAAAGCAGACCCTTAACTGTTCCAACGAATGCTCGACATCCAATCCCATCACCGGCAGGACCAAATCAAATGTGATCCTTGTCAACAACACGGACGAAAGCGCAGATGCCTACTTCACATCACAAAGTCCCTCTACGAATCCAGGCTCCTATGCCATCAATCAATATCGGTTCACTCCCGGGTCCAGCAGCGGCACTGCCAGCACCGCCAACACCCCCTGGACTGGTTCCATCACATACAGCTTGGATGTTGCCTCACTGGCCTTGCCAGACTACGATGTAACACAAGACCCAATCGAGCTGGTCTACAGTCCTTGTGGTGGTAACGGCGGGTACTTGTTCGCGGCCCATAACCCACAAACCATCGCAGCGTTTGCTCGTGATGAGGAATACGGCACTCTGACGTTTATAACATGTCTTGTCGTTCCCTCTTGGGGCACAGTCTCCCAGATCCTGCCGATCTGGTGCTCGGAGTAGTCCTTGGTCCTGGCTCTCCAAGTGGCCTAAGCTTCGTCTGGCAGATCAAGGTACTCACTCTGGCACTGAGCAGGGGATCTACTTGGTGTGCGCAGGTGGCACCGGCATCTTTGAGTTGGCAGGAAGAGCAAGCTACTTCTTGGGCTTTTGGGCTGTGGAACCAGGTGGCGCAGTTGGTAGAGTGCCGGATGCCATCCTGAGGCGTTACGGGCCCATGATGACTGGTGATTTTTCGAGTCATGGACAGAGGTGGTGAGGAAACTAGGTGAGGAGGGAGGTATTGGAGCCAGCGCAGGGAAGTGGACTTAGTACCGAAGCAGAAGAAACAACAGGTAACATCCTAGATTTTGATACATCAGAAGACCCTTGCAAGAGAAGGAGGGGGCAGTTAGTGGAAAGGAGCGAGGTCGAAAATGAGGAGACTGTCTGGAGACTGTCCGGAGACTGTCCGGAGACCATCTGGCAGTCACCTCCAACGTCGCTCCTTCATTCTAATTGGAGCTTCGGCTTAGTCATCACTGTACCACACCATACAACCTCATCAGTTAGTTCATGCAGCTCACCCGAGCAACTCAAGTCGAGGCTCATCTCAAGTCACATTCACTCACCTCAATTCACACTCACCAACAGACCGATCGCTTTTATCAGGCATCTCACCATGCACTGCTGAGACTGAGATCTAATCACGTTCCCTCTTCCAAGCACCATTTCCCGAGCACTCTGCTCTCATTTGCTCGACCCGTCTACGTCTCATCGGACAAGATCCTCCAAACTTGAAGACCAGGTCTCCTGCACGCACAGTACGTCGTCCCTTCCTCCATACCAGCTCCTGCGTGAAGCTTCTACATCACGTAGGAGGCTTGATTCGTACCTATGCTCATTTATCTTGAATTTTCAGTCACAATCTCCGTGGGTTGCGCTGCTGATTCTCTGCCGTGACCAAGGCGTACCAACCAACATCAAGCCCCAGAGACGACACCATCTCATATTCAGGACAAAATATGAGTTTCCAACTAGACTTGTCAGCCTCACACCCGACTTCTGAAGCAGATATCTCCCCTCCCGCACCTCCTCCTGCTCAGGAGCCCGCAGAACAGCCCATCGCACCTCAGCCAGAACCCGCAGCGATGGCATTCAACTCAGACCCCTCTCCTCCCTTCTCCTGGCTGGAGCCTCATCCTCAGTTCGTCGTTGTCTTGGTGGGATCTGAGGAGAAGCCTTTTGGTATCCAGAAGAACTTCCTCTGCGCTCGGTCATCCTACTACCGGAAGCACTTCGCTGCCCAGAGCGACGATGTCGTCGAGTCCATCGTCAAACTGCCCGACACCCCTGTGGAGGTTTTCGCCCTTGCCCAACACTTCATGTACACCGGTGTTGTATTTCCTGACGGCAACCAAATGCCATCGTATGAGGTGTTGGTGGGCGTTTGGAAGCTGGGTCATGATCTTGGAATCGACGGTCTCTGTGACCGGACTCTAGAGGCTATGATTGAGGTTCGACAGGCGACCGAGCGCATCCCTGGGGCCCCTCTCCTGATGCAGGTCTGGAGGGACACACCTGAGGGATCCTCCATCCGAAAGCTCCTTCTCGAGTGGGCCGCTGAGTACATGCGATCGTCCGAGTCCAACGCCGAGTTCGCCAAGTCGCTGCCCCAGGAAGTCCTCAGTGAGCTGGTGCTCGCTATGAGCAGGCCAGACACAACACCTCTCGTACAGCTCGGTGGTGGTGACAGTCCCACCAACTCCACAACAGCCCAATCTCGGCGAAAGATGGTCCACTACATCGACGAGGAGGAGGAACAGGACCCCGCGCCCGAGCCAGCTTATCTGCCGACCAAGAAGCAACGTCGCTCAGATCCTTTTCCCAACGGCTCATCTGCCAAGGCGGTGGCTCGTAAGATCAAGTCTGCGATGCCTGCAAAAGCTGTGCCCCGTCGTCGATCCAATCCTACAACAAATGGTGAGAACCAGGAGTTCACTACTGAGCAGAAGTTGTCGTTCTGCCAGGACCTTCTCGCTCGCATGCTCTCAGGTCCAGGTGAGTCAAAGACCCAAAATACCTGCTGATTTCGTTCTGTCTGTTAAGATACATACCTCCGACCGTGGAGCCGTGTCTCTGTGATGGCCACATGCATAAAACTAACCACATATTTCTAGGTTTCTGGACACGACTCGTCGGCCCATTCAAGGATCCCGTCGACCCAATCAGGGATAATGTACCCGATTACCACGAGAAGATTACAAAGCCAATGGATCTCACCACCATGAAGGGCAAGATGGACCGCAACCTGTACACAAGCGATGAGGAATTTTTCGCAGACATGACCCAGATCTTCACGAACTGCAAGACTTACTGGAAGCCCACCGACAGCGTCTTCCTCGCCTGCGAGAAGCTAGAGAAGACTTTCATGGACAAGTATTCACAGATGAACAAGTGGCTTGCCAAGATGGAAGGCAACGAGGAGCACTAGGATTTCTATTCCACCAGTCCTTGAGCCTTCAACAGTCAGGTACTCAGCAAGTGAAGCCTCACCGTCTAGAGATTCAGTGCTCAAAGCACCTCAGCCAGAATCAGAAACTCATGCTCGTCTGCCGCGATCTGCTGAGAACGCCCCCAGTCAAATTGGCAAAGGCCTTCAAGAACGACCAACCCCGATTCATCGGGAAATAGAACTACGCTCATCAATGGGGCTTTTTCTGAATTCATCCTAATTTCTCTTGGGAGGGGGAGCCGCGGTGATTGGCAACAGGTGAAGACACTCGAAGAATTTCGCAAGGCACGGTGTTCTTTTCGCTGCTGAGTTTTGCTTCTTGCTTGCTTAGGTACGTTTGTGTTTACTGCAGAGTACCTTGTATGAGAGAGATTCACGACTCAATCTGAGTCTCGACACGAAAGTCATCCACCAGCGCTGGCGGAAGTCTCCTCATAGCATAAATTATCAATAATTATCAATCACGGGCATTTTAATTCAGGCTTTCAAGTTCGTCTGCAGGGCTACGACGGGCCTGTCTGAGAATGAAGGATGTGGAGGGGACCAGGTCCCTGACCCAGACCCTGAGGAAGCGCAGAAAAGCCGCCTTCCGATGGGTGCATCACAGCGTCGTTGAACGAGTCTCCCAAGCATTGCGAAACCATGTCCGCTGCCAACGTCTTGAGACTTGAGACGGAACTCAAGACCCCGTCCACGGCCTCATCTCGGCGGCACTCACACATATGCTCTGTGGTGTGTGCTTCTTCGGTCTTAGACACGGGAAGGTTGGTCTCGATCTGGCACGAGGCTCATCAGACCCCCACTCAAGCCGGGCCAGGCGAGGAATGAGTTGCCGCTACACGGATAGGCCGACTGAGAGCCTCACGCGTGATGTTGGGACTGTTTGGCTTGCTGGCACACCGCTGTCTGGGGCACTGTCCCTTGTCCGTCAGTCTTCGAAAGCTGTAGGTGTGGGCCGGACTGGGCGACCGTATCCCAATAACTGTCACCTCTAGTTACGCGCTTGAGGTTTGCTTGATCCCGCCTGGGATAGGTGAGCTGGGATAGCACGAGTATGTTCTGGGACTTGAGGGCAAAGAGATGGTCATATGGATGCGCGACAGTCTTGGCTATGACGGCTAGAAATATTGGCCTGGTGAAAGGTCTTGAAGGGGAGACTAATGCACCTCGAGGAGGTGAACCATAAGGCTCAAGTCTGGATCGGAAAGTGGGCACGGATCCCGAGCGGAGGAGGCTGATCGTCGTCAAAGCTTATTGGGAGACCGATGATGTTCCCGCGAGCTGATCCCTGGCCATACTGGAGTTCGAGTGTCTATACACCTGGGGAAGATCCGGGGTAGTGTCCCTCGTCCGTGGATCGGTTGGGGCTACTGCGAAATACCCGCCACTGTACTTCGAGCTGTGGGTGTCGTCCTCACGTGGTCGTTGAAGACATGTCTTCTCCTTCGGATGTGATTCTCAGGAGATGTCCAAGCCCACCCCGGGTTTCTGACTGCCATGTTCGGCGCTGTCATCCAGGAGCCTCTGTAACGTTGTCAAGTTCAGTCGCTCGATACTCTGGAAGACCAGATTACGTTCGTACCTCCTGAGCCTCAGGATAGAAAGGATTCTTTCACGAAAGACGACTCTAGGTTTCTGCCGTCATATCCTTCGTCGAAACTTGCGGCGCTTCCCCAGAACTTGGCATCCACACCACCTGCCCTCAACTTCAATCAGGTGCCCAATCCGGGCGCCAGAAAAGACAGCAATCCATGTGGCCGCCACCGAAGAAGAACCAAGTGCCGCCTAGCACGCATAACAAGCTCTCTCGCCTTGCCCGACTACACGCTAACGAACGGCTGGAGAATGTGTAGGGCTCAGGGTGCCGCCTGACGAATGAGAAGTGTGCAAACATCACCAGCTTAGTCCCAAAGAAGCCAAGTCGAAGCTACCAAGATCCCGGTTGGATGGGCGAGATGGCCTTGCATACCGAGCTTCTCCTGCAGCCAAGAGATATAGGATGGTAGGCAGGTAGGCAAGGCGAGTGTCTAGGGCCGTCGTCTCACGGCGTGGCCGACATGAACGGGACTCAATCGTGAGTTCTTCAAGCCCGTTAGAGAAAGTGCCCATGGAAGCGGAAGCGGAGAGGTTTGTCGCCGCTGGCTGCGGTGGGTATAAGATGTCGAGAATGGACGGTCCCCTGGAGGTTGAGTAGGAGGAGTTCAGCATCTGCACTGCGATTTCTCACCGGGACAAAACTCATTCATTCTTTTGGCCGCTGAATCTTCCCGGAAGGTCACCGTACTTGACCATCTTCACCCCTCATTGTCGAACCTCGTGTATTGTAACCTCGCTCCAGCCGGAACACCATACCATCCACAAAATGTTCGGCAAGCGTGAAGAGCCCACTCCTCAGGAAATCTACGAGCAGCGGAGACCCTCCAATGCCGAAGTCAACACACACAGAAAATCTGTTTCCAACCGCGGCTTGACCGGTGCCTCCGCCCTCACCGTCAAGCAGTCGATTCTCCCTATCACACTTGTGACCATCCTCTTCTTCCTCTGGGGCTTTGCTTACGGCCTTCTCGACGTCCTCAACGCGAAGTTCCAGACCGCTCTCAACATCACAGCGGCCAAGGCCGGAGGTAAGCTGCCCTTCCTCGCACCCTGCTACTGGGTCCAGCAGCTGACTTTGCTCAAACAGGTCTGCAAGCCGCATATTTCGGTGCCTATTTCATAGGCCCGTTGACGTACTCGGGGTGGATTGTCCGCAAGTTCGGTTATAGATGGACCTTCATCGTCGGCCTCTGTCTCTACGGCGTTGGCGCCCTCATGTTCTGGCCCTCCGCCGTTTACAGATCCTTCGGAGGCTTCTGTGGAAGCCTGTTCATTGTTGGCTCGGGACTTTCCACGCTAGAAACCTCTGCCAATCCCTTCATAGCGACCTGTGGACCTCCTCGCCTCTCCGAGTTTCGTCTAGAACTGTCACAGTCCTTCCAGGCCGTCGGCTCCGTCATGGCACCTCTTCTTGCCTCGCGCGTCTTCTTCAGCAACACGGAGCCCAACGACATCTCCAAGGTGCAATGGACATATCTTGGTATCGCGGCCTTCGTGCTCCTCTTGGCTGTCGTCTTCTTGTAAGCAGCTCTGTGTTCTTCTGCCCTGGGAG
Organism: Juglanconis sp. DMW523; assembly: GCA_003013055.1. Lineage (NCBI taxonomy): Eukaryota > Fungi > Ascomycota > Sordariomycetes > Diaporthales > Juglanconidaceae > Juglanconis > Juglanconis sp. DMW523. Next base: position 6,701 of record MUZK01003798.1, on the reverse strand, counting down.
GAAGCGATATCTTGCCCCCCTTGCGAACATTCCAACTCAGTTACTGCATTTTGTGAGAGAGAGAGAGAGAAAGGAGGGTTCTAACACCTACCAGCTTCGCCCCGCTTCCTGAGGTTACCGACGCAGATATGGAGCTGCAAGCTGAGCAGTCCGCTGGCCTTACCGGATACGCCGACAAGCCTATGAAAAAGCAGTACAAGCTCTTCTTCGGCATTGCTGCGCAGTTCTGCTACGTCGGTGCGCAGGTTGGCGTGGCTGCCAACTTCATCAACTATTGCGTCGAGTCCGCCGGTCTCACCGCCGCGCAGGCAAGCGACCGGTATGCCATCGGGCAGGGCGTCTTCGCCATCGGACGATTCGCGGCCGCGGGGCTGATGATGGTGGTGAAGCCCCGGCTCGTCCTCGCCGTCTTCATGACCGGCGTGGTGGTGTTCACGTGCCTGGCCATCGGCTTCTACGGCGAGGCCGGCACCGCCTTCCTCGCCATCGTCCTCTTCTTCGAGTCGTGCGTGTTCCCGCTCATCTTCACCCTGTCCATCCGCGGCCTCGGGCGCCACACCAAGCGCGGCAGCTCGTGGATCGTGGCGTCCATCTGCGGCGGCGCCCTCTTCCCGTCGCTCACGGGCCTGCTGGCGGACCACAAGGGCTACCACATCGGCATGTGCGTGCCGCTGGTCGGGTTCTTCGTCGCGTTCGTGTACCCCGTGTTCCTCAACACCATCTACAAGCAGGAGCTGGATGGGTTCCGCGAGTCCAAGATCGGGTACGAGGACGAGCACGGCACCATCGGCGACCCGGCCCGCGAGGCGCGGAGGCAGAGCCTTGGTGTGGTGGAGAGTGCTGACGAGAAGGCGGGCTTCAAGACGGTGCATATGGAGGCATGAGATAGCTTCGCGTCTGTCTGGATTTATACAATAGCGCGTTCTTGTCCAGACTGGGAATGGGAGTAGGAGTAACGCAAGGGAACGGGGCATTGCTGTGCCAAGAGTTCAATGGTTGTCATCTGTGTATGTAATTGCGTCGTAAATATCATGGTACCATCTCAATCCTACCCCTCCGTTCTCACGTGGCATTCTGAGTGCTGAGACTCCGAAGGTTGTCTTCAGTTCCTGGCAGTAGATGGAGCTTAGAGCCAGTCGATACTCAATGGAATCAGCTTGGAGGACCAAGTCCACATCAGCACCGCACGTATGCGTACTACGGCCTTGGGGCAGTATTTTAAGTTCAGCTTCTATAGCAGCCCTGGGGGCCATGGGTGGCTTTCCCCTTTATATGGGTGGTCGTTGGCCTGACCATGTGGCACATCGACGTCGACTTCGCTGATGATCCTGACAGGTCAACTAGCCTTCTGTTGACTTCACTTCATCTCATCCGTACGAGAGCACCGCACCAACAACTTCCAGCACCAGTTTAGATCGTCCGCTTTTACGGCTGCTGTTACGCTACGTTGCTCCGATTGTTACATACATTCTCACGGTGCCTGACATCTGCTGCTTGGACGGACCTCACCGGCGCCACGCCTATCAAGACACCTCATACAACCGCCCAATCAGTATAGAGTGAATTACTTTTGCATTCCATATAAAGTGTCAGCTTCATATTTCACCAGATAAGATCGTCCAAGAAGGACCCTCTTCTTCAAGGCACACACCAGTGCCCCCCTCCCCCGGGTGTCCGAAGCGCGAAGGGTTCACGTTCGAAGACTCGGTCTCTTTGTCGTCGGTCATTACTGACGGTCCTAGGTGGCTGCGAACTATTTTGGTTCTGACAGAGGGCGGTATGGCTTGGCCGGGCCGGAATCGAGGCCAGCGGCAACGTGTGTTGACGGGCGATGTAATGGCGGGACAGGCTCTCGCTCTCCCAACTTTGTCCACTTTCTCGGTCTTCAATGTTGGTCTTGATCGCGCCGTTATGTGGGCTGAAAGGACAGGGCCTGTCAGGCCAAGTGGCCAAGAAGGCTGTGGCCGCGGTGGCTGCGGTCACGGCCAACATCACCTGCGTCAAACCCCTTCATCGACCGCACGAAGCATCAGGTCATCGCCTATCGATTGCACACCGACAAGCTTCTGCTCTGCTGGTCTGAAGCGGGTTGTGTCTCGTTGTATCTCGTTGGCACAGGTATCTCAATGGCTCTCCACTGTGAAGTCGAATTCAGCGCTTCAAAAGCGCCGTTCCTCTCTTTCGTTTTCCTGTTCTCTTTATTGACATGGAAACAAGATCCTTTTGTCTTCTCTCTGTCGGACATACTCGCTTCGAACTCTCGCCATCTATTTCATCCGTAAGATAATCAGAAAATGATTCGGGCTAGAAACCGTTTCCTCGCGGCGCTCCTTGCGTTCGCCACTCAAGCCGTCGCCACGCCGCCCGTCGAGTCCGATAGTCTCGACGCAAGAGGAGATAGCGCTGCATTGGTTCTAGAGAGCTCCAGACGTGTCATCCGTGATGCTTCTCAGAGCTACTACCCTCAGCAGTCCCAGTGCGGCGGTGGCGGCACAACCTGCGAAGAGGCTGTCAGTTCATCAAAACCCCTTGACGCTTCATGAGCTTCATGAGCCATCCTGGCTACAGAGACTAACAATTCTACAGTGTGGCGCGGGATCCACAAAATGCAGTAGTACAAACCCAAACCAGTTGCATTGCTACGATCCCTCAGCCGGCGCAACCTGCTGCCCAGACGGGAGAGGCAATTCCTGTGCTGCTGGGTACTACTGCTACCAAGGGGAACTCAGCGAGACCATCTGCTGCCTGAACGGCACAAAAGAGAGCGAGTGCCTTCAAAAGTTCGTGGCCACCAAATCGGCCACCAAATCGGCCACTTCCGCGCCTCCTGCAGCCACTGGCTCCGTGGTCGTTGAGGGCGGTAGCGAGACGCCTTTCCATCTCAACCGGACAAACGTCACCGTCGTTCCCTCCAATTCTACTGCCGAGTCGAATTTGACCACCTCACTTACGAGCACAGGTGCATCCGACATCATCACGACTAGTATCCTGCCTCTTCTTGGAGTCACCGCCGTCGCCGTCCTCTTGTGATTCTCACTGGCTGACCCGTACTCTGCTTGTATGTGCCTAGTGTGGCCACGATACAGACTGTGACGCACTGACGCTACGATTTCCTTGCAGAGTTGTGGCATCCACGAAGATAGCTGAACTGTCGGGAGAATTGGGACCACGACACCATCAGATCTGTAGTATCTAGCAATAGCAATTACCAGCGGAGAGATCCCAGATGATTGGATGTTTCCGAGGAGCTGCAGCATTCCATTCCATTCTCCTTCTTCCATTTCATGGAAAGACAAGAATCGCCCTGTATGGGCATCTCAAGGGTTCCTGACCTCGAACGTCACCGTGGCGTCTCCTAGCGCTCAGCTCCCGCCACTTGGGTAGCTCCTTCGAAACGCCTCTCCCGTAGAGATACGAACAATAAAGAATGGAGGGATTATCGGCTCCTTTCTCCCAAAAACATCGAAACATTGAGGTCGAGAGACCTTGCACAGACTCACACCATGTATACACCACATAAATACTACACGAGCACTCTCTAATTGTACGTCCGAAGCTCGGAGATCTCAGAGACACTCTAGTTGTCACTTCACCTTTACCTACTTAGTTTCAAAGCTTCAAAATGCTGTCTCAACCTCCCCTGATGGCTACTCTCTCAATGTCGTTGCTGGTAGATGTAGCCCAAGGGCAAAGTGCTACAACAGACAGGCGCTTCAACATCACGGCTCTGGCTTCTCGCAACGGCTACTCTGTTATCGAGTGCTGGCAACTTACTGCCGCGGGGGAATTCGCTCGGTCGGCTACAAACTGGATAGCAGGTGGAAATCTCACCCAAGCAGAGCTCTCCACCATCGAGCCCAGGACGACGCCTGGAGAGGCATGGGCGCCTACTGTACAGTGAGGCTCCCTCAGTCTTCTGCCACCACGAGCCCCCTCCCCCTCCCCCAAGTCACTGATGGCCACGATGTAGGTTGACTATGATCCTCAACGGACTCATCCGCATCACGACTCCGTTCACTCCTCCGCCGTTGAACGATAGCGTGGCGTATATCATGCCCGGAACGCTTTCGTCGTCAATGCTCGTCGCTGCGGATTTGAACTCGACCAGCAATCTGGCGGGCCACTTTACGGAGTTCCCCAGTGGTGAGGAAACCGTTCTGGTACAGCTGCCGTTTGTGGACAACCAGGCTCCCGGTCATGTCGTTCTCCACGACGGCCCGTGTGGCTCGTGAGTGTGGACCAGCTTATACAAATCTTTGACAACGGGTTTCGAAGCGGGTTTTAATGGTTCAGACGCACATAGATCTACGTTAGGATATCATTCTTCTCTGCAATATGGGCGACAACACGCAGTGATGTTTGAGCATTACCCAGAGTCCGAGTCCTCATGGGAAAAACGAGTGTGCAGACAGAGCTGGCTATATTAATATTGCATTACTTCATGTATAAAGGAAGTATCAGACTGGGAATTACTATCCGTGTACCTCGAAATATAGTATAATTCCTGTTCAACTATCATTTAGTACTTAGCTTCGATTTGTCTCTCTATAAGACAAACAGCAGTCTAGTAGGCAATATATGTAGGGAAAAATGTACGTACTATATAGGTCTGTAACTACTGCACACACTTGTGGATTCGCTTTCGCATATTCTCCTTAATATAGCTATCCTAGCTAAAGATAGATTCTCAATATTACTCTCCTAAAATTCCTCGAGTAGAGAGCTACCTATAGCAATATCAATTAGGTTTATTCTAAACTTTGATAAGACAAGTAACTAGCAAACTATAGATATTAACGAATATAGAAAATCGATTACTTCGTTCTTCGCAATTAAAATCTAGAAGAGTGCTAGCCTATTAATTTAAACTAACGTTCTTATTTCTTTTGCTTTCAAAAGATCCTGTTAAGTTAAATGTCAAATCTTTTAGTATAGTTACTAGAGAATGCCATATTTTATAGTTATTTAGAATAGTAGCGTATAGCGCGCAGTAATTAATAGTCTTAATCTCTAGTATCAGCAAGATAGTTTAGCCTTAAGTAGGTAACTATACGGGGTTATACCCTATAACGCCTATTATAATTCAGAAGACTGCAAGTTCAAATAACTATTATTAAGCTTATATAGATAGGTTAGGGGATATAGCAAAACAGGGTAATAGAAAGAGCTGCTTTAGCTCCCTAACATAGCTAGGCGCGACCGAAGCTAGGGATTAGTTATTTCTCTCTAAAAAAAGGCATATCTATTAAATTAAAAAGGGGGAAGAATACTCGTAAAAGAAAAGGAAAAAAAAGGAAGGCTGGAATTAGCAGTCTTTTATATTAAAATGTATACTACTTCTACTTAGCTATTATATATTATACTTATTACTTTAGATATATTAGCATCGACGCAAGTCTTTAATTAGTTATAGCGATAATATCTGGACTTTAATAGCATAGCAGAACCAGATTATATCTTAACCCACTTCGACCGGAGAGCATTATCACCGCTATTGAATTTTGCCCAGTCCTGTGTTGGTTTTTCTGGGCTGACTTCGGCCGGAATCTTCCACTATGAGTACAAATATGCAAGATGCTATTGCCCTGGCTGAGAAGCTAGAGGCTATCATCGATAGTCCAGATATAATTCTCGGTCTTAAACACGATGCCATCCGTCGACGGCTGTGTGAGGCCGGCCTCAAGCTGAGTCTCGCCATGGACGTGCCAGGAGATACCACTCATAGAGTCGCAAACACCGTAAGTGAACAGACGAGCCGGGACTGTCCAAAAGGAGGGACTGAAGGTTGACATGGAACGTATAGCCCTTGCAAGTTGCCACCGCACAAATCGGCATTGAAAAAGGCATCTTCGACAATGTTGTCGTAGCTGACGCCAAGGGTATTACGCTGGTAACGCAGAGCTTGCGAAAGAGACCGGCATCGATCCTGTATTGATGAGTACGTTACCCTCCCTCGCCAAGATGCTGGCTGGAGACATGCACCTTACTGAAACGATACTTGAGCGACTGTTGCGATACTACCAGGCTTTTGGCATGATCTTACAACCTGGTGATGACTCCTACCGCGCGAATAATGTGACACAAGGTCTCACCACCCTCGGATGCCGCTCGGGAGTGGGTTTCTTGTGAGTAGACACTGTCAACACTGTCTGTCACAGGCTCATTGCGTTGCCTCGAAACACACTCACCTAGTACGAATCTTCAAGCTTTGAAATGGTCTCGCCGTCCTTCATGGCCTTCCCGGAATTCCTACAGGAGAACAACTATGCCAACCCGACGGACCCAGCCCACTTACCCTGGCATCTAGGCCACCACTCCGACCTCTCTCCATTCCCTTGGATGCAGGTGAATCCGGAGTACATGGGCTTCTTCCTGCCGTGGATGTCGGAATAGCGCGCTGGTCTGCTAATCTTTCTTGATGTACTGGACCTTCGCAAGGGTTTCTTACGAGGACCTGCTCCAGATGACGCAACCCCTCTATTCGTTGACATTGGTGGAGCCATGGGTCACCAGGCCATCGCCATACGCGAGCGCTACCTGGAGCTCAGGGGACGGGTCATACTCCAGGAACTGGACTTCATTATCGATCAGGCCAAGAGCAAGCCTTTGTCCGGTTTTGAGAAATTAGAGGTCATGCCGTATGATTTCTTCACACCACAGCCTATCCAAGGTGAACTCCCCCCTCCTCTCTCTCTCTCTCT
>MUZK01003797.1:0-16682 GCA_003013055.1 Juglanconis sp. DMW523 | reverse complement strand
TCTTGGCCGCCATGGCGCGGCGAAGCACGAGGAGGCCGGGGCGTGAGGAGGCGGCCGGGCGCTTGGTGGCGCTGGTGGGCAGGGCTCCGAGGAGGCTGCGCATGCTGAAGGTGGAGGCCATCTTTGGGCGCTGGAGACAGGCGGTTTTTGGCGGGTCTCGTTCGACGGAGGAGAGAGGTTGATTGGCACCCGGTCGAGCGCGTCTCGTTGCCACGAGGTCCGAGGTGGAGAAGGTTCGGGGCCTGGGCGAATGTATGTGAAAGCGTAGTCCCCGAAATGTGTCGGGCTCGGCGGTGTTATCGAGTTGCAATCGAGTCAATGCTACGCCAAAGTGCCTCGGTCGTGGGTTACGGGGCGTGGTCGTCAGGACGGAAAGGAATCTGCCTCTCCACTGAGCTGGTGTCGGAAGAGCTCTCTCGCCACATGCGAAAGCGGGAGGACAGGCCCCTGAGAGGTCGATTGCTTCGTCGTGTAAAATCAAGGTCGACTCAAGGTCGGCGGGATACTACTATCTGCGTGAGAAGGCCCGGTCGTCAGAGGGCAAAGCCAAAGATAGGACGGCGAGACATCAATCGGAGTCTCGGAGCTCCAAAAATCTGTTGCCCCTGGTAAGCGGCGGCTAGCTTCCCGCGGTGGGTCCCGCCCGGAGGTCACACCCCTGTCCATTCGCGGCTCTAGCAGCCGCCGTCAACGACCGTTCATGATCATCCTTCGACCTCACCTACTATTACTAGCTACCCGTAGTCACCGAGTCATCATTGTGTCATTCTTTTTCCAGGCACAATTACGTTGATGGTCCGGAACAAACATTGTCACAAGCCAACGTTCTCAGCGGTAGTTACCGTCGGTCTCCTGGAACATCGGCTAGTTTTACGATGCACGCCGCGTAGAATTATCGCCGTGGGAACGATGTATGGAGCGCTTGAAACATACTAATCTATCTTCCGGGCTTACAGGTAGTGTAGGAATTAAACACCCCGTGGGCAGCATATCATCGCGCCGGGACCGTATGTTTAGTATGGAGCTGGAGGCTTGGATTCCGCCGTGGTGCATTCTCGACTTCTGTCGTCTGGCATTCAATATTGTCTAACCTGCTTTTTATGCTCGTAATTTCCTACACGGTGTAGCAAAATGTGATGGGATGGTCGGAGATGATCGAATGTATCAGAAAGTAGGTGAACATACCCTTAAAGAAAATGGGCAGAATGGAAACTGAGATAGCATCCAGGTCTAGTAGACCGTCGGCCGTTGCCGAATATCTCATCAATACCACCTGGTTGTATGTGCTGTCTATTGGGATGCGCAGAGATTTCGAAAAAGCTCATTGTTGGAACCTCGTGGTGGAGTGCTCACTGCTCAACGTCCGAAAGGACTGTCTGTCAACCGCCTGGGCAGCTCTCTTAACGTTAAGGACCTACCGCCAAATGTACTCTGTTAGTTACAGAAAAGAGGTACTCGAGCCTTGCCTGAAGTTCGGAGTTCAGATCTTTCCAGGAACAGTATCCCTGTTTCCTTCTCCTTCGGTTGTTCTTCTTCCCTTGCGCGCGCTAGGAGAGACTGACCAGTCAGTTACCCCCACCTCGCGATAGTTTCAAGCTACTAGTCGGGCACCGTCACTGCTTTGGCAAGGAACCAGACCAGCAAAGCCATCCCAAGTCATTGCTAGTCTCTGCAAATCTCATGTGATCGCCCATACGAAGAAGTCCCACCCATTCTTCGTTTCGTTCCATTCTCATGTTGTCTTCAACCCACCCTTATCCCACATTTTCGCTCATTTTGCGTATCAACATCCTTCGCTCGCCAACACTCGTTCAACAACACTCGTTCGACAACACTCGTTCGACAATCCGAAAAACTTCAATTCGACAACAGAACGCTTCGACGGAACCCGAAGACCTTTTACCCCTAAGGACGCGCCTCTCAACTTCTACATCTCTTCGACACATACATCAAGCATGGTGCCCGCAAAACTGACGCGGCCCTCGACCATCTGTCGGAAAGAGACACTGCTCCCGCGGGTAAGTAACTCAGAGCGTTATGTCTCCTACTTCTCCTGATAGTCTTATATCGTTTCTTACTTCTTGACCCTTGCTCCTCACAAGTCGGTGTACATTCGTGCCTGTTTCAGCGCAAATCATACGAGGAAGTTAGTGACTTAACTCACATCACTGCAGAGGTCTCGTTTCATCGAGCATCTCGATGAGGCACTGCCCGCGCAAAAACCCTGTTCCGACGTCGAAAACACCATGAAACTCGTTTGGCGCGCAAAGCCGCTGTCGCCCAAGCTACGTTCATCGCCAGAGATGCCACAGCCGCCGCGCCAGCCGCTGGGTCATCGACCCAACAGACCGCTGCCCTGCGGTTTCTCGCGGCCAGGCACTCCGTACCCCCGCCGGGCCCCACAGTCAGGCGACCCACCGGCGTCCTTCCTGGCCGCCTTCCTGGACTGCCGGCCCGTGGTCCGGCCACCAGACGCCGGGGATGATGCCCTCGTCGTCGACGATGTTGACGACGACGACGACGCATTCCCCGCGCTCGGCGAGCCTCTCGTGCCCGTCCCGGACAACGTCTTCCAGGTCTGTCCGCTCCGCGACCCGCTGTCCCCGCACCACGCCAAGTCGTTCACCATGACGGAGTACAACTCGGGAAGCTGGAGCTCGCACCCGGCCATCTCCCTCCAGCCGGAACCCTCGAGGCAGGCACCAGCGTCCCTCGGGAGGGACAAAGGCCACGACGAGAGGGTGGAGCGGGGCTACTACTACTGCGCGTGGGGCGGCTCCTTCGGGCAGAACCCCCTTGCGGGAGAGGAGGAGCCATATGACGAATGGTACGAGGGAAGTGCAGAGGACGGCGACGTGTTCCACGATGTCCTCGGGCAGAGCCCCGTGGGCCAGCAAGCTTCCCGGAGTGACGAGTGGTCCGACGCGGGTCCAGATGAGGACCAAGAGCTCGTCGAGGAGGCCCCGACGAAACGCCCGGCAGATGCCCGCTCCCGGGGCGTCGTCGCAAGGGCGGTCCACAAAGTGGTGAGCTGGGTGCGCTTCCTTCACAACCCTTTCGATTGTCCTTGTCCGAGCAGACGTCGAATCTGGGCAAGGCTCGCAATGTAGCGGATGGAGAGGCTTGCAGACGACGCCAGTTGAAGAAGCTGAGTCTCCGGCTCTCACGGGACGTATTACAAGATCTCATCTATCTAGGGACTGGGAAGAGGACAAGACCCAGGAATACCGCGCAGTCGATTTAATCATATTTAGTGGAATTTTTGGGAGGTTTACGAGAAGGTACTGAACATACTAAGGATACACATGGGAGGATTCAAGAGGAGGCGTCACAAGTGGATATTAATATCCATTTCAAGCGTGCCTTATCTAAGTCGGAACCGAGGTTTTACCAGCATTTAGAAACATTATGTGATCCTGGGTGCTAGGCTTTCGAACATTCTCCATTGTATGAAGGAAACTGTTACAGCTTTTATAGCTATATTAACAGCTTAAAGAACAACAACCACCCACCTTAGAAACATTAATATTCAAATAAGTCTTTCCCAAACTTTCCCTTTGATGTCTGAAATGTAACCCTGGAAATAGGGGGTAACTATGTTTATCTAAATCCGCAGAGGATTGCCGAGCTTCCAGGTAGCTTTCTCCTGATATCCCCAAAATGTTCCGGATCGGACTGCCCGGTTGTCTACATCGCATTGCAGAAACCACGCCTCTGTATTTCTCCAAGCCACCAACCCGACTCATTAGCATAATCCAGAAAATCCGAGTTGCCAGAAATAGTGCTTCGTGACCCTGCAGAGGCCTGATCTGGAGAGTCAGCAATGGGTACATAGTGCATGTGTTGAGGTGGCGTCGTGTTCTACACGTTTCGCGCAGCACTGCACGTTCGACACTGGGCCGAACATTCCGGGGCGGAGCGTCGTGGTGGGCACGCAGGATTTGAAGGACGTTTACGAGAATCGCGGGTTCAAAGGGGGTTGGAGCATGCGCGCAGGCCCAGACGAGGCTCGAGGTTGCCGGGCTCGGGGTTCGCTAGGCTTGAGGCCACGTCCCATCCTGAAGCATAAGATAGGTGGAAGCCATTGCAATTGCTGAGACCACGATGGCCATGGCGATCGTAACTTGAATGCCGCGAGTGAATGGATGATGTTATGTTGTTCTGGGTTCGATTGCTGGTCTGGGCTGCAAACAAGTTCTGGGGGAGAAGAAGCCCGCGCTGGGAAATGATGAGGCGGGCCTAAATAAACGTCAACATCGACGACGGCCGAGTGGGCACGGCTAGCTTAGATACGCAGAACTTGTAGTATATTCGCTGTCTGCTGTGCCATTCCGGGTATATCTAGAATACAGTTTCTCGACCAAAAGGCTCCATGTGTGGTACATCGCAAAACCAATGCTGAATTTCTAGGCAGAACTTTTGCGCAATTAGTCTAGTATTGAGCGTTCACGTCGAACAAACAAAGGCATGATTGCGACTACTCCGGCCCAGAACCGGATCCTCGACCAGCACCAGCACCAGGGCCGCCAGCGCCTCCGCCTCCCATCAAATTCTTTGCCCTGAAGGTATGTTAGCCGACGTAGCCCTCGAGGGAACATAGGGTGGAAAGCTTACATCTCGGCAATGCTGGGGTCCGACATGAGCGCCGACATATCTGGCATGCCACCTCCGCTTCCGAACGAGTTGGCCATGTCCCGCAGTCTTGGGTTGCTCATCAGGTTGCTCATAAGATCCGGATTGCTCATCAAGTTCTGGGCCATGGAAGCGAACATGGGGTTTTGCATGATCGAGCCGAGGTCAGGCATGCCGCCGCCGGCGCCAGCTCCTGCGCCAGCACCCCCGCCAAGCATGCTGGCCAGGCTGCCCAAGTCAGGCATGCCACCGGGGGCGCCGGCGGCACCCCTGGGAGTCTCCTCGGCAGCCTCCTCAGCCTCGATCTCCTCGACCCTTCTCTTGGCCGTCTCGTAACCTTTCTTCATAGCGTCGCTGCCACCGTTGCCCTCGTACTCGATGCCCTGCTTGTAAGCCTCCATGGATCCCTTCACATCACCCAGCGCGAATCGCGCAAGACCCAGCCGGCTCCAAGCCTTGGTATACTTGGGGTCCACGGCAACGGCCGCCTCGGCGTCAGCCCGCGCGCTCTCGTGGTCCTTGGCGGCGCTGTAGGCAGCGGCACGGTTGGAGAGGAAAATGGCGTTGCCAGGGTGCTTGGCCAGGGCCTGGGTGTACAGGTCGATGGCCTTGGGGTAGTCCTTCTGGGCCATGGCAGCGTTGCCTTTGGACTTGAGGGCCTCAGCTTCCTTCTTGGTCTCCTCGGTAACCTCTCCCGCAGGTGCGGAGGCAGGTGCTGAAGAAGCGGCGGGCTTTGTCGCGCTCTGGAGCTTCTCGAACACGCCGTAGATCTTCAGGAGGTTCTGGTCGCCGATGGCCTCTGAAACAGCGGCCTTGTCGGTGGGGTCTACCTTGAAGGCCTCGGCGATGCAGTTGACGGCGACATCGATGGAGTCTTGGTCGTCGGCAGGGAGGGTGCCGTCGGTGACTGAGGCGGACAGGAAGTCGCAGATGGCCAGCGCAAGGCGCTGCTTGGAAGTGTTGGCCTAGACAAAGAGGCAAGGAAGATCAGCGGGGTATTCATATTCATGTGAGTGCTGTCGCGGGGCCGGCTTACCATGTCAAATGTCTGAACAGCTAGAGGGAGGGAGACGACGAGCTAGGTTTCATAGGTATCCGAAGCTTGTTGTCAGGTGTAGATTCCGGAACAGAGGACGGTCGGGAAAAGATAAATTTTTGAGGAAAGAGTCAAAGTAAAGTAAGGCACCGGCCGGGCATCGAACTGAAGGCCAAACCCGAATGCTGCGGAGGGGTTCTAGAAGCACCGAGCATGGATGGCACAGACCTGGCACCCTTCATTCGATGCCCGAGAGGCAGCAGGGGGTCTTCAGGCTCCAGGCTCCAGGCTCCAGGCTCCAGGGTTAGGAGCCGTCGCGCTGGAAGTTCAGTTGCAACAGCAACATTTTCGGGGCGCCGCGCTGATGTCACTCGGCAATTGGTATGGGGGTTTCTCCCCGGGTGGTACAAACGCCATCCGACACCACCCTTTTGCCCTTCCACCCGCCGCCCAACTTCGGACCACTTCGTTCGCAGTCTTACTTGGTTGACTTCTCGCCTGGGTATGGTACAATAGTGTGCATGTCGACTTTGTCACTGCGACCACACATTCATTTGTCTTTCAGGAGCCAGGCCGGCTTCGGCAACCCAGGGGATTCACCTAAGCTCGCAGCCTCGGTTCCACGCGCTTGCGAAGTGCGCCTGCGAAGTGCGCCTGCTCAAGGTTGACTTCACTCCCACAGCCGCGAGATCACCGCGAGATCACCACGAGGAGGATACGAGGCACGGCGGGCTGATCTGTAAGACATAAGACACTTGACGTGGTCCTCCTCGTTCCAGCTCAGGTCTTTGATATCCTCAGGAATACCAAACTGCCCGATCCAGACAGACACCATGTCCTCCGAATCCAACGAGGCTCCAGCAACCAGCCTCCCCCCTCCTACTCCTACCCCCAGTGCTGCGACGGTCGACGCGCCCTCCAAGTCCTCCATGTCCTCCACGCCCTCCCCGCCTGCCACGCCCAAGCCTGCCCTCCAACGCACGCAGACTGATCCCAATCTTCGGTCCTGCTTCATCTGCCTCCAGAACTCCACCGAGACCCCTAATGCCGTCTGGGTGAACGCCTGCCCCTGCACACTCGAGGCCCACGAGGACTGCATGCTGAGATGGATCGCCGAGCACGAGCGGGAGAGCACAAAGACGTTGCGGTGCCCGGCGTGCAAGGGCAAGATTAAGACCACCGAGCCACGGGACCGCTTCATCGGCTTACGCGACAGGCTACATAAGATGTACAGTCGGGTGACGCCTGCCATCCTCCTCGGCATCCTCACCGGTTGCTCTATGGCGGGGTCGAGTTATTACGGGCTCATGAGCTTGTCCGTGTTTACCGGACCGGCACCGGCGATGAGCTGGTTGGGTCTGGGGAAGGCGCTGGCAGATAGGAGGATGCATCCTGGCGTGCCTTGGTACCGGTGGAAGGCGGGCTGGGATTTCTGTTTCCGGTTCTGGCTGTTGCATTTCATTGCACCGGCCTTGTTGATACAAAAGGCTTTGCCTCCTCAACTGATCGACTTCTTGACCGTGCCGGCATCACTATTTGTGGGTATCCTCCTCGGTTCAGACAGCCACGGTTGACTGACAGCATGACTAGTATGGCGCCTCTCTGGTGCTGAGAGATGAGATGCCTACGTGGCCGCCCTCCCCGGCTTGGGTCATGACTGCGCTGCCGTGGGTGAGCTTCTCTTACAACCGCATCTACTTTGACATCTTCGGGCCCTATGAGCGACGTCTAAACAAGGCACTCCGAGGCCGTGGACTACCAAACGAAGAGCTACCTGCAGCCGAGGGTAACAATAATGGTGGCGTGCAGCAGGTTGGTATGGCAGCTGACAACGCCGCTGCTCCTGAGGAAGAAGATGAAGGGTACTTTGCCCAGGCTCTCAGAGTGGGAAATGCGGTTCTCAACATGATTGGTGACGACAACGATGAAGAAGTGGTGGCCGAGATCGAGCTGCAAATTGGGCCTGATGAGGATGAGCAGGAGGTGGTCCAGGAGCTGCAGAACGAGCTCAATGAGCTCAACGAGCTCGCCGCCGGTAATGATAGCGATCAAGGCATCGTTGTGATTGAGGACGAGCAAGCACAGGAACCTCAGCAAGCTGGAGCGGCAGAGGGGACTGCGGACGCGGCCGAGCCCCCACCAGCCATTCGCATCGAAGCTCGAGCGGACGACCCACAGGCGCAGAACGTTCACAACGAAAACAACAATAACAACAACCAAGCCCCCGAAGAGCCCATTCGCGAGGCCCGCGGTACCTCGACGACTCTCACGGATCTCGTCAACGGCGTCGTCTCGGCCCTCACTTTCCCGCTCGTGTGCTGGGCCTCCGGCGAGGTCCTGCGGCACACGCTGCCCAGCCACTGGGTGACACGGCCCCCTCCGCGGGTTGTGACCGGCCTCCTGCAGGAACAGTGGGGACGAAGCCTGGTGGGCGGCGCCATGTTCATCGTGGCGAGGGATATGGTTAATCTGTACACGAAGCACAGGCGCGTCGAGATCCGGAAGCACAGGAGGGTTAGGAATGTCCCCCGGCGTAAGGCGAAGGACCTGTCGAGGCAGAACAGCGAGGCGGCGGCTCGGAGGCCAGCCTCTGTACCCTGAGGGAGAGGTGAAGGATCTCGTGTGTCGGTTTGGCGTTTAGGAGTTATCATTCCGCGGGGGCTTGGAGAACTCAATGGGACCAGGCGTAGCGTGGTATTGGTGGATCCCATGTGGGGTTTTCTGTATACATAGAGGCGTGCGTTTCGGCTGGAGGGTAGCAGTAGCCAGGGCTGTCCCTTTTTTTTTTCCTCTTTTTTTTTTGGTTGGCCTGAAACCATCACATCACCATCGCCCACTCTACACGTACGAACTATATGACTTTCAAACACCACACACTTCCTCCATTCATGGCTCCAAGGTGCCCTACAAATATATATAAATATATATATACATACACATATAAAAGGCATCAAAATTTCTTTCATTCGGTATTCAGGGATCATACCTAGCAGCGCTGCCACCATGCCAGTCCATCTATATACGCCCATGCAGTCATTCAGTCAACTCACCCACCCACTCACTCACTACCTTTGGCTTTTTCTCACAACGTACCCTCCGCAACCATATACACGGCGCTCCCACTGCCCGGCCGACTCTCCACGATCGCGGCCTCCCTCTGCTCTTCGGTCAGGTCCCGCTTCGCATAATACTCCCTCTCCCACGCCTCCCTCACCGCAGCCACCTTGTTCGCAGGCACCAGGTGCACGCTGCACCCGCCCCAGCCGGCCCCCGTCAGCCGGCTGCCGTAGCTCCCGGCCGCCCTCGCGATCCGGCAGAGCTGGTCGATCTCGTCGCACGAGCACTCGTAGTCGTCGCGGCAGCTGTCCTGGGTGTCGTTGAGCAGGGCGCCGAGCTTCTGGTTGTACGCGGTGGTGTCGGAGGAGGAGGAGGAGGAGGCGGGGAGGTGATGCGAAGGGTCCTCGAGCAGCGCCATGAAGCGGAGCACGCGCAGGGCCTCGCGGAAGACGTGCAGGGCGCGCTGGCGCAGCTTGAAGCGGTCGGCGCGCACGGGGAACTTGGCGGTGAAGCGGGCGTCGAGCGCGTCGACGGACAGGCCGAGCGCGGCGGCGATCTCCTCGCGCGTGTAGCCGTCCGCCTGGGCCAGGGTGGTCTCGGTGAGGCTGATGAGCTCGCGCAGCTGGTCCTCGGCGGCCGGGGCGCGGCCGGCGCGGTCGGGATGCGTGGCGTAGTACGTGTCGTGGAAGCCGCGCAGCGAGACGCCCAGGGGCGCGGCGTCGGCGGGCAGGGTGGTGCCGGGCGGGTTGAGCACGGCGTTCAGGTAGGCGGCGGCCAGGCTGCACTCGACCACGCGCAGGTTGTAGTGGATGGGCCCCGTGACGTGCTTGTCGGCGGCGACGAAGCTCTGGGCGATGAGGAAGCACAGCTCCGGGTTCGTCTTGGGGAAGGAGACGGGGCGCGCGGTGAGCTTGGGGGTGAAGGTCACGAAGAGCGCGGACCCCCGCTCGGAGAAGACCGAGGCGGACTGGTCCATACCGCCGCTGTTGACGCCCACGGCGCGCTCGCTCACGATGGCGAGCTCGGTCAGCTCTGTCTTATCGACGTTCTTCTCGCCGTTGGCGATCATCACGGCCAGGGCGGAGGTGCTGGTGAAGGCGGCGCTGGAAGACAGGCCGCCGCCGGCGGGCACGCTGCCGTCCATGAGGATGGCCATGGAGACGGGCTTGTAGTCGGCGCCATGCTTCTTGCGCAGCAGCTCCAGCGCGCCGCGCAGGCCGGACTTGAAGTAGTTGGTCCACTCGTGCACGGAGGCGTCGATGTCGACGGCGTCCCAGGGAATATCAAACTCGTGGGCGGGGAACTTGGCAGATTGGACATTGGCTATGCGGATCTTGTAGGTGCCGGGCTTCACGGTGGCGGGGTCGACTTTTGTGGAGACGGCGAGGAGGGCGTCGGCGGTGATGGCCATGGGCAGGACCGAGTAGAGGCTGTAGTCGATGTGCTCGCCGATGATGTTCACGCGGCCCGGGGAGCGGGCGACGAACTCGGCGGGCTGGGAGTAAATGGATTGGAACTGGGACAGGAGGCTGTTCCACCGCTTGCCTTGGGAGGCGAGGGCGTCGGCGGTATAGATGTGGTCGAGGGACCGGGCGAAGGGGACTGGGCCGGCCATGGCGAAGGTGGTGTCGGTGGTTGTGAGACGCTCTCAGGGTAACAAGGTTGGCCCAGGACAAGAGCGAGAGTGACAAGGGAATAATATATCTGTTCTGTACAGAAAGCCAAGCCAAGCCACCGCGGGTGATCCGAGGGGCGCATAGAGTGGTGTTGATGCTCTCGTGACCTGGCCCGATTTGCGCCGAGAGTTGAGCCGTCCTTGTCGGACACACAAATGCGTCCCACATTAATTCTCCCACATTGCCCCGCGTTTCTCCAGTGACATCATCTGGAGTCTGGAACTCCCTGCAGGGGAACTCGGAGCTTAGCAGCTTCTCAACCCTGCTGATCTGCTTGTGAGGGGGGATCAGATCAGGGGACCTTCTGACCTTCTGACCTTCTGACCTTCTTGCCTGAAGCCAGCGACAGCGTTTCGCCATGTTCGTGTCTTTACCTTTGCAACAACAACAACAGCAACAACAACAACAGCAACAACAACAACAACAACAACAACAATCGAGATGGCTTGACCCAGAAAGGCAAAAGGTTCCCCAGGTTCTCTACAACAGATGACTCGATCAACCACCTTTTCTCCAGAACTTGGGAGCGGGTCGGTCCGGGGAAATCCAAGTTCCTCGGTCGACTTCCGAGACACTGACTGGTTTGGATCCACTTTCAACCTCTCAGGTTCCGTCCACAGGAGACGACCATGTGAAGACCGCCTGTAGGTTATCCCGGATGTCTTTTTCGGCGGGCCTCCCCATAGGATACTCTACCATCTCGATGCTCGTCCTTGCAGGGGGGTGGGCTTTGCACTGCTCACCTCTGCGGATATGCGTCCCTTGTTTGTTTACCAAGTCACTTTCTCCCTCCCTCATTCATCTGTGACTAAAGTGATGGTCCGTAAAAATGAAAAGTGTCAAGAGGGTACTCGCGTTGAGCGTGGAAACAGCTCTCGAGAATCTGGACGTCGGAAACAGCACTTCGAGGACCGCGCCGGCTCCGAGGATAGCATTACTTGGTGTCAATGTTGAGACGCCCAGAGTGGAGCCAGGAGACGACCCAGCTGACTTCTCCGTCTTCTCGAGACCATGAGAATCGAGCAACTATTCAAGACTCTTGAATATTAATGTCTATTCACCCAACAACATACATTAGTAGATCATATAGATATATGTATATCCAAGACTAGGAACGACCCAGAAACAAGTCTTCGCATCCAGCAGATATCCGCACCCCAACACTGATACCCAAGGTTCTTATCATAGTGTAATTTGGCCTTGCAAAAGCTACCAACCATCCCAAGAGTTCGCACGCCGAATTTCGACCCAAATTACCTCCTCATTTCTATCCGCCCACCTTTGTCCGACGCGCAGGGAGAACAATCAAAAGCTCGCTTGCAGAAACAGGTAAATTTGAATTTCAGAACTCAGAAAAGCAGATACAAAGAGGACCAACAACCCCCTAGTGGGCGCAAGTTCGCGAACTGTCAGGACCGATGGTCAACATCCTCCGAAAATCAAATCAGCACAAAACATCCGCCAACAAAAATTATTTCTCCGTGAGAGACTCAAATAACAGTAGTGAGCAAAGCAAAAGAGCAACATCGAAAAGGACAGGGGCAAAGGGTATCTCGGTATCTTTCTCTCGCATACGAAACGTAGGTGCGTGCATCATCAATCCCGAAGAAACGCTCGAAACTCAGCAGACCGGCCAGCAGGTGAGGTAATGAGATAGAGATGGCGTGCTTTCGCTTGGTGTGTGGTCAGTATGTAGACGGTAGGAAAATCTGTGGAGTCGGCCGTGATGTCGTTGGCTGATCTGGAGGAGATCGTGGTGAAGAGTAGGTGTCGAAGAAAAGGCGTCTATGATCCGCCAAAGTGGAAAACGCTCGACATAATCGAGCCTGGTCGTGAGTCTGTGTTTGAATTTGCCGAGGTCATTGTCGAGTCCCGCATCGAATTGTGCATCGAGCTCTGCATAGAGTCCCTCATAGAGTCTCTCATGGAGTCCCTCATGGAGTCCCTCATCGAATCGCGTGCCGGCACCACTGTTCGGCCGGAACTCGTCGTTCGCATGCTCCACCGACGTTTCTGTGCCGCCGCGTTCATTCCGGCCTGCTGCATGTTCGGTCCGATGGGAGGATCTGGGGCTCGCGAGGTTGTGTAGTGGTTGGGGTGCTGGTACTGAGGCATGCCATGCTGTTGATATTGTCCTGATTCATCCGGTACGCCCATGGATGTGGGCATCTGGGCATAGTTGTTGCCATTGGAAAGAAGGTCCGTCCAGTAGCCGAATGAGTGCGTCGGCGTCCGCATCGGCAGATTGGCCATGTGTGGTGTCGTGATTATAGTATCGTCGGGATCGAGGCTAGCTTCGGTTAGCAGCTTCGTTTGAAGGATGACAGGTGGTGGCGTCGAGACAGGAGAAGTGCGTTGAGACAGGTTTCACAAGTCTGACAGGAAACAGGTGGCTAAGACATGCAGGATTACTCACAATAAAAATGAGGTGTTCGAGAGGTCTTGAGAGGTAGCAAGTGCGGACTGAGGGTCTTGCTGAGCAGTCCACGCCCCGGCGTCTGGTGGCATACTTTGAGGCGTGAAATTGAGGGACGATGGTACCATTTGTATCTTAGACAGACTGGTAGCGTCCTCTTCCACCTTGGGAAACGTAGGCAAGGGCGTCTCGAAAGGACTGAAGTCGGGTATTTCCATGTGCTGTTGCTGCTGCTGCTGCTGCTGCTGCTGTTGTTGTTGGTGGTGGTGCTGCTGTTGCTGTTGCTGTTGCTGTTGCTGTTGCTGTTGCTGTTGCTGTTGCTGTTGCTGTTGCTGCTGCTGCTGTTGCTGCTGTTGCTGCTGCATCTGCTGGTCGATAGCATTATGGCTGCGGTCCATTCGGTGGTTCACAGAAGCCATCTGGCATGAACCCCGTATAGGAATGAAAAATCCAGGTGGAAGTTGTGTAGGCTGGCCTTTCTTTGCGTACCCCAAAGCCGATGCACATTGCACAAAGGCTTGTACTTCCGGAATATGTCGGCATTCAAGCATCTTGCGTGGAGTGAAAGATGTCAGAGCCTCCCAAGCAGGCGACTCCCCAGAAAGCTTGACTCGTCGTTTCCATGCTTCGTCGACGGGCGACTGGCGCATAAGGTTCCGAAATCGTGCCGAGTAGGACCAGTCTCGATGCGTTAAGCCATCTCCATCGAAATGATCGGCCACATGTGCAAAGTATTCGTGCGCTTTCTTGTCGGCGTCCTCATCACTCTGGGCCTCGAAAATACGCTTGCAGTCCTGGAAGCCACAAGCGAAGACGACCTGCGGGCAAGTCTTCGCCATGGCGTCGTCGGGCAGGGGACCCACGCCCTGGTGGCAGGACTTTAAGTGATTAGTATATGCGGATTTCCATTCGAACGGCAGCCCGCATCCTGGGGCGGTACATGTCCAGACGGAATGATTCGTGTGGAACTCGTGAAAATGACGCTTCAGATCGTTCTTCCGCTTGATCTCGACAGTGATACCCCGCTCCCCGCAGAACGGACATTCGAACGGCTCCTGCTTCTTGTTTCCCCACGAACCGCCAATCCCTCCGAGGTTGGAGCGCTTCGACGCGGCGGCAGCCCTGCGCACAACCTTTCGTCCGATAGATCTTGCTGAGGAAGTTTGCGCGGCGCCATTGTGCCCAGGCATGACATTAGCCGAAGAGGCTGCTGGCGACGGCGCCAGGCTGAGGCTGTGGAAGGAGGACGTGTCGGAGCATGTGGAGTACAGACTGCCCGTTATAGAACTGGCATCGGAGAAGGAGATGGGGCTTGGGTTCGCTTCGAACGGTATGCCGATATGGCTATTGCTTCCTGATGTCGCAGGAGGTAGGGCGGCACCTGGCTCTAGAGAGAAGGCTATCAGTTCGTCTGTCGGCGTGGAGACCGCCTAGGTGGGACGCCCTCACCACTTGCCGCTGCGGACCGCAGCATGGCCACCAAGTCCGCCATTCCATACTTGCCCAGCAAGTACCGTATCATAGTGGTGTCATCCATATTGTTGTGGTTGTTGTTGTCCATGTTGCCCAACTTCAATCAAGAACCTTGGAATGGATCGGGAAGACTCAGGGGTAAAGATACGCACGACATGCGTGGGTCAAAAAGTCGATAAATCTGCGATACTAGCAATTGAAGGAGGTAAGAAATGGGGGCGCAGCGCGCACGTCTAGCTTTGGATTAGGCGCAAATGTCGGTAAACAGGCGCCTGGGATGCTGACGAGAACCGAAAGTCCGGCGTCAGCGGTGATGGTGTCGTGAACTTGTTGTAGTGATCGTACCGGTAGTCAACCGAAGTGGAGAAGATAGGGAAAGAAAAGGAAAAAGTAATGATTTGTCTGAGTTCGGGGCACTTCGCGTCCAGCAAGGCCAACTCACGTCGACAGCTGCAACGAGAGAGAAGTTGGGCCGGATGGACTGTGCAATCTCATGTAGGAATAGGGCGGAGAAGTGATCGATTTGACGCGGTGCTGGCCGCGCGCTGGTGCTAGCTGATACTAAAGGGAACGCAGGCTTGTGGGGGATTCCAGCCGAGAGGTGTTCAGGACAACGAAAACGGGGACAGGCGAGAGGAGACGGAGTTGGGCCAAGGGTTGAAATCGCAATATGCAGACTGATGGGGAATGTGGCCCGGTCTTGATGAGCGAACCACCAGGCTTGCACAAGATATGACGAGCCCGCTGCTGCCGGTCGCCTGGTCGTGTGCGAGGTTTGCAAGCCGCGCAAGGGCAATTTGGGCCAGTGCTAAGAGCGTGGGCCCCGTCAAACTCAGCTTTGCGTTCGATGAGGGCGGACAATGGCTTCCTTGCCTGAATCTGGATCGTAACACGGCTGAGGAATGTACCGCGATGTCGAGGTGCAGTGCAGTTCCAGTCTGCTGGGACGGGGAGCGGGAGGAGGACACAGGTGATGCAGTGATCAGGCTGTCGCTCGCGTGTGTTTGCCGGCGCTCCTCACGACCTGGCGGTCTAACCTTTTTGCATTTGGTGGGCGGGGCCTATCGGCGAACCTCCACCCAAATGCCAAGGGCGCTTGAGCCACAGGCCACGGGCTGCCACGAGCACGGGCATTTCGGGCTCGTGAGGCCCAGTGACTGGCGAATTGCGGATGTGCTTGACAACTCGGGGCAGGGGGCATCGACCTGTCGCGAAGCACGCACAGGAGAGGCAGGCAGGGGCTCCATGCTCCTCGCTCTGTTTCGACCTGCTGGGGAAAGACAGTCGAAGGCCGCTAGAAGCACGTGAAACAAGAAGCTGCGAGTTTCACGGTGAAGTGGCGGTTGCCAGCCAGTCAGCTTGGGACACTGTCTCGATGCAGGACAAGCTGGACTAGCACAGTATATACATAGCAGACAGCAGCCGCCAGGGATCCAGCTCGCGAAGACATGTGCCAGGAAGCCTGATCAGGCTAGGCGTGGATCTGCAAGTTGCCAATGTTGTGCACGGGGACGGCCAATGCAAGCCGGTGTGGCGGCGTGCAATTGGGGAGGACGGGGGGACTGGGAGGCCCTCCCAGTCCGCCTGAGATTGACCTGCAGCGTAACCCAGGCGCCGACCAGCTGAAACCCGGTGCAGCGACGAAGATGCAGGTGTGAGATGCTTGAGCTGTCCCGGTGGCTGTTCTCGAAGACTGGTTCGATGTAACAATAGGCGACAAGGGAAGAATAAGGTTGGCCGGTTTGATCCGGGCCAGGCGATGGGCTTGTCACTGTAGTGAGTGGCCTGGGGCCCGAGCCCTGGCACCGGTGGCTTTGACTTTGTGTGAGTGGGACTTGTGCAGAGGCATCGTCTGTCCAGCGGTGGGTTGGGGCCAGCCTACACGGTAGCGACCAGTTATCCCACCAGTGATCCCGCCAGGTTGCTCATGTTGGCCATGACCGGCCCCGGGTTGCTTATGCGGCTCGACGACTTTTCATGCGACAGCAGAACCAGGGGCGTGTGGATCTTGGTCCGTTTGTTCCAAGACTGTCAGTTCATCTGAAGTTTGCATGACCACCGGAACTGAGAGGCTCTGTCGAATCCGTCTTGGCCCGTCTTCTCGGATTCGGCTGTGCCTTGCCTTGCTTGGAATGAACGACATTCGAGGTGAAGATCGGATGCGGAGTGACGCTGACAGGCCCCAGCCTCGTTCTTTCGCTCCATGCTATCCTTAGATGGTTGTGGAGCATGGAACGTGCATCTCTCCAGGCATCTCCCCAGGGCTATATGCCGCGAGGGGCCGCAATGTTGGGTGAGATTTGAGGGTGATGGGGATGACGAGATGACGGAATGACGGAATGACGGGATGATATGAAGATGATGGTGAAATTGTACTAAGTATGTACAGTCC
>MUZK01003796.1:0-16680 GCA_003013055.1 Juglanconis sp. DMW523 | reverse complement strand
AGCCGTTAAGACCGGTTGCCCTATTTCAGTAACCTGTATATATAAGCCTAAGCCTGCAGCTAAGTCTGTCGTTATTATAGATATTACGTCTTAGGGTATATAACTATATAAACTACCTATATCCCTTTACTTTCTAGTATTCGCTTATATATTTTAATATTAACCTCCCCTTCTACTTCTTATAGATAATAAGACTAATATAAACTCCTTAGAAGCAAATATTTACAGTATTAAGTAGACGGTCTAGTTTAAAGTGCCTTTAAGCTAATGCCCGTCGGTTATAGTATTAGTAAGCTATAGATTAGCTTAATTATAAAAGACGAAAAGGTTTCGCTTTAGAACCTTAAGGACGAGATTACTGGCTTTAAGGACCTTATCTAGTCTACTAATATTATAAGTAGCTAACTAAGAAGTATATAGATAGACTTAATGCTAACTATACTAACCCTAGGCTATTATATAGATGCTGTAAACTACTTAAATAAGTAGGGCTTCTTTAGTAGAACTAGTATTCGTTCGTTGCATAATATAATCGCTTAGGGTATAAAGCCTACTTGCTAATTATAATATAAGGTTTTAAGTATCTAGGAAAGATAAACGTAAGATCTTAAGAGGTTCTACTCTAGAAGCTGATATAGATAGAGTAAAAAATGCATACTTCGAGATAACCTTCTAGTAGCAATCTATGCCTGATATTTTATAAAATATGCTACGTTATAATGCAGTATTACGAGCTTTTTATTACTTATGCATATTCTGCGTAAAAGCTTTCGGAAGATGCGTGTTTTATTTGCGTTCTTATTTATGTCGCTCCTTTTGGACCTAGATTACTGTTGTCAATTATCTGGACATATCTCAATGGCACATGACAGTATCGCTGTCGAAAGTATCCACCGTCCAGCTCTCGGTCATGGCGATGCGCGGGGCATCTTCTGTCATGTCATCTTTCTCCTTCGACCCGTGGAGAATCCGCGTGTTTCTTGTCTACTACCTGGAGCATGGCTCCCAGGACCGCTCCTTTAGTATTGGAAGAGGCGAATAGTCTGCTCCACGAAGACGATGCCCAGCTTTTTGGAGGTCTAGTAGACGGCCGTTCACGACTGCTTGTTCATTTCTTCGTTGCAGAGGGTCTTTTCTTGGTTTCTAGTCTGCTATATACCCTTCCGCGATGCGTTTTCTCTGTGCAAGGCTCGAATAAACCAGTACCTGCTCTATCGCCTAGCCTGATACTTCTCTACCATCCTCGTCTGTAACAAGGCTCCTAATTCTTGCAAGCTGCCCGCCCTCGTAATCTCCAGCATATTCACCTCAACCCGATCCTCTTCCTAATCCAGTTCCTCAGCTCAATACTCACCAGGCTATCAATACCCACATCCGCCATCGGCGCGAGCAAATCAAACTCATCCTCGGGCTTCAGCATAAAGCCAAACAGCGTCCGGCCCACGTTCCGCGCAAGCAACGCCGTCGCCTCCTCCGAGCGCAGGACGGCCATATTGACAGCGGCGCCCTGCAGGAATCTTGCGAGCTCCTCGTCGGCCGGGTCCGCGCCCGCCTGTCCGTGCGTCGCCGGCGCCGACGACTAGCCCGCGTCGGCCTCGAGGTTGCGGTAGACCAGCAGGCGGGGATCCTTGCGGAAGACGACGCGGTTGTTGGGCGACGCGATGGGCAGCGTGGAGCGCAGGCCAAAGCCAATCTGCGAGAGCTGTACGAAGCGCTTTGGCTCCTGCTGCTGCTGCATGGGCCCGGGGCGCATGAGCATCAGCTCGGCGCACTCCAGAAAGTCGCTCTCCTGACTGACGTGCGAGGCGGCGGCCTGGAGCTTTTCGAGCGCCTCGGGGTTTTCGGCCACCCAATTTGGAACACCAAAGAGAGTCTGCACTAGAGCAGTATTGCAGAAATGAAGGAATCGACATCGAGAAGGGACTACCATATACCAAGGAGTCAGTTGGCGGAGGAGAACGCGCTGGAGGCGTGATTAATCAAAAGGTCAGAGCTATGAGAAGGTCTTGATCGCTCGATTGCTTGGAGAAGCGAGGCCTTCGTCGGGGAGCTCTGGCAGATGTCCTCCAACGACCGTACCAAGCACATGATTCTGAGCGCATACGTCTCCGGACTTCGATCAATTTACCTGTTCTTCACATGCATGGCAGCTCTGGCATTCATCCTTAGCCTGTTCAGCAAACATTACGACATGCGGGAGGAGGTCGACAGCGGCCATGTGCTTGAGGGGATGGGGTTTGAGCTTGCCTGAATTAATCTGGTTTGGATGTCTTCAAGATTTTTTTTTGGGTTCATTACTCGCATGGAGCCTTTCGGCTATGGCGAGGGCTATCTAGCCAAATCTATCTCTTTCTACAGAAGTAACGCTTTCCTGAAGACAGCTAGTCCCCCTGGCCTAGAAGCATCCTATTATTAGGAAGTATTGAAACGGGAAGTGTGCGGAGAGCCCGCCTAGGACATGGGAAGCAGCTTGAACAGGTGGGCAGAGAAGACCTGACTTATGGAGGAGCAGGAATTGCCTATGGACAATAGCCATGAGTCTGTAATTTGGTAACTTGGGGATCTTTTACGTATATTGTCGGCTTCACTTCATAGGTAGACGGAATTGAATACTTTCCGAGGGAAAAACACCTATCTTCCTTAATCATTGCCTAAGCAATTACATATATACATCTTAATGCGCAAATCCCTCCGGATTTTACTTAAACCCGGATCTCTGGTAAATCTACCACACTTCTGTAGCATATATGGGAGATTTGTGTTATCAAATTTGGGCGGCTAAGCGCTCCTCTCGGCTGCAACGGCGCCCCCGTGTGGCTTAGCGAGCGCGCGCAAGACCATCTTGCGCGCGGCACCAATGCAGTAGATGAAGCCCATCGCGTAGCGTAGCGTAGCGTGTAGCTCCGCCACCACGGTTGTAGGTAGACGATCCGGATGGCGGGTGGAAATGTGCAGCAGATTAACACAGCGCCGGTGTTAGTGCCGTGGGAACAGCGCGGTCGGAGGCGCTAGTGCGCCGGCTGCAGGCGCACAAGTCGCGCCGGGCTCGCCGGTACCGCGCACTTGTTTTTCTTCCGAAATCCCTCGGAATGCCCAGTCCCTCTGGCCTCAAATGTCTCAACAGCGAGAGCAGCTACTCATCTGTAAGTTTCTTAGTTCAGAAATACCAGAAAACACAATTGTCTAGCCCAACTATGACATCAAGCTGTTTCTAGGACCACCATGCCAGGTATGAACTCTTGGTTGCCTAGGTGCTGAGCACTGGTGTTGCACAATTCTCCGTCAAGATTCAATCGGTTATGCCCAGCTCTTTTTTCAGTACGCAGCCTAGTAAGCTCAATCCTCAAGCAACGCGGTGATAGATCCCCAAGATTTTCTAGGCCGCCCATTCAACAGTCTGACTAGCCAGGTCGCAAGCCTTGATCCGGTTATCGTCATCAAGCAACATGCGTCTCACAAGTAATCGGAGCTTAGTTTCCTCGCTGGTCGCCCCAGCACCGTGGAGCTCGTCGCACCGGCAGCTAACATAAGCCAACCAAGCCTTCATAGAGGCCTTAGCCTCAGGTGCGTTCTGCTGAACAGCATTCACGTTCCAGGCCCGTCCCTTATCCGGGAGTGGGATACGACGAAGCAGGTACAGCATTACGACACCCAAGGAAAAGATATCCGCCGGCGGGCCCCGTGTTCCACGCAACAGCCACTCAGGCGCCATATACCAGGGTGATCCGCCCCCGGCATCGTAGGGCTCCAACTCCACATGCCTCGAAAGTCCAAAGTCGATGACGACGGCTTTGGCCCTGAGACCGCTTGCGAAATCGTCTGCACGGAAGAGGATATTCCCGGCTTTGATGTCGTTGTGGACGAGGCCCTGGTCGGAAAAGTAGGCCAGGGCGCTGGAGACGTCCGCAAGTATGCGGCACGCATCATCGGGACTACCTTTGAAGAACCGCGTATTGGGTCCGGAGGGGAAACACCAGTGGGGAGTGGCAAGGTCGTGAGAATCTCGGTGCTCGATAATCAGAGCCAGCAGGCGAGAGTCGAATGCTACGAGGTTCGCAATGCACGGCTGTCAGGTCTTGTCAGTGAACGTGCATGTGGCGGTCTGAATCAATCTCAGCATTGGAAACATACATGTTTAAGATTCCTGTGCGCGTGAAACTCTCGCTTCTACCGTTGTATGATAGCCATGTCATATGGTTCAGTGGCGGTGATCTTGTGGAGCTTGACAGCGACAACCGCAGGCTGTGAGGACCCGTCATTCCAAACTGCTTTGAAGACATCCGTATACTCGCCCCTTTTAAGGTATCGGTCGATGCGTTTAATGGAGTACTTGAGCTGGCCCGTGATACTGTCCACTATGTTCAAGGTCTGGTTCTCACCGAGTCCAGTGCTGACCAAAATGTCGACGTTGACCGCAGTAGGTCGAATGATAGTCTTCTGGTCCTGGGGCAAGGGACTCTTAGTAGCTCCTCTTACAGAAACCCCTGTGGAAGGCTGGAATCTCTTGGAAGACGGGACTGGATGCTTAGCTGCCCTTTTCCTGGCCTCGTCTTTAAGAAGAAGGCGATATCGGCGAGGGCGAAGAAGGAAGTCCAAGGTAATCTCGCTGTCACGGAGTTGCCAAAATCCCGGATAGATAACAGCATACTGCCTCGGGTTGATCTCGAACGCATCGAGCCCGTCTAAACCGTACTCGAGAAAGAGCGGATCGTTGGTCTCGTTCTTGATGAGCACGTCCTCCTTCCATGGGATGGGAAACATAGTTACATTAATGCGCCCGGGCCCTAGCTACGCCCGAGAAACTCGACTTAATGGTGCCTCGCTTCCGAAGCCGATCGAAATGTGACTCGTTGAAGGGGTTGGTCTCAGCTCCGTCGCTATCGACTATTGTCCTAGGAGCATCCTGAATTGGAGCAGCCACCTTTAAGGCGAAACACCAAAGAAGCAGATCCATAGGTATGTTCATGTATATACAGTAATGGACGAGAACAGCAAGTTGCGGGAGATGGGCAGCGGGAGAATGAATGGTATATCCAAGACTGACAATTGCAAGAGCCGCATCTTATTAATAAGGTGACCAGGAAAGGTTCCCCAGGCCAGGCTGCCCTCGCGTGCCTCGCGAGAGGACTGGCTGAAAGTGTCTTACCAGACGCCGGCAAGGCGTACGTGGAGGGAGCCCCACTCATCACACCAACGTGCATGGTCAGCCATTGCGCAGTAACATTCTGTGTGTGCGTGCTCCGAACCGCCGTACCCAAGCGTGCACAACGTTGTTCTGAGCTGCAGGGTAGATTGAGACTTGGCAAGGATGATGAGCCACTTCACTGAGGATTTGGCTTGGCGGTGAGTTCTGATCCACTGAGACGCGTAGTGCACGGCCGCTTCTAAGCGCCAGAACTTAGAAGCGCCCAACGACATGCTGTCTGGCAGCGCCTCAACGGCTTCTACCGGTATTCAATTTCACTTCAATCCTCCTCCGTCATAACACCACTCTCGTCAGACAGACCATCTGCACTCGTAACATCGACTCTTACCTTACACTAACTATGGACGACGACGATCTGGGTATCTTCCGGCCTGAGCATCCCGACTACTTCGCCCAGCACCCGAACCATCTCTGGGAGGCCGGGAAACTCGGCCTGGACCTCGACGATGTCTTCACCAACCTCCCCAAACAATTCAACCTAATGGCCATCCCAATCCTTGACCGCGAATCCTTCCGTCTAGAAACACAACATGCCTCTCTCTCGCCCACGACCGCGCCGAATTCTACAAGCTGCTCCAAAGCCGACTACAAGACAGGCGGAAAGAGCAAACCAAGATGATGATGCGCGCTCTCTCACGTCTCGCCCACGATCCGGAGCAGATCGAGCTGCCCGACCGGGGGGATCGACACTGGGGCCACGCCATGCACATTACCCGCTCCAAGTCCTTCGACGCCATTGTCCGCTTCCTCGCCGGCTTCCTCCGCGACATGGACCCGTCGGACGCCATCGTCGGCACTTTGGCCGCCGCCGGCGGGCAGGATGACCACTCGATGCGCCACCAACCAGACGCGGCAGCATCATCCCCCGTTCCCCAGAGTAGCGAGAATGCTGCTCCTAGCGCCGGCCCGCCCCCGGAGATATTTTCCCGGCGATCGTCCAGTGCCTCGACCGCGGTCAAGAGCCAGAGATCAAGCACAGCTAGCAGTCCGCGGACGCGGAAGAGGTTACTCACGCTAGCAACCGCTAATGACGACGAAGATGAAGATGGAGCGCGACCTACGAAGAAGACACGATTTGCTGATGATATGGTCGAGCCGAGGGCAGTATCGTTATCGCGTAAGCTAAGATCGACCCTAGCCAGACGAGTTCGCAAAGGCTAGCCAATATCGATACCCCAGCCTTCCCGATCGACTGCACTGCCTACTGCGATGGCTTATTCCACCCTAGTAGGACCACGCCCTAGTGCCGATGAAGCTAGTAGGAGCGATCCGACCGAATAATGCGGCAGCGTGGGCACGCCTCCGCAAATTTATTTGGGAAGCAACGGGCAGCAAATAGAGTCTGGGAGGACAAATGCGGAAGAGAAAGACGAAGGAAAGAACATTGCAAGAGCCACGCACGACAAGGGACTGACTGCGACTGGACTGGAGACTCGTCAAGGCATCTACCGTCCAAGGCCGCACAAGGGCAAAC
The DNA here is from genome assembly GCA_003013055.1 of Juglanconis sp. DMW523. Taxonomy (NCBI): domain Eukaryota; kingdom Fungi; phylum Ascomycota; class Sordariomycetes; order Diaporthales; family Juglanconidaceae; genus Juglanconis; species Juglanconis sp. DMW523. The sequence goes on along the minus strand of MUZK01003796.1, from coordinate 10,000 downwards.
CAGTATCAGCCAGTCCACACATTAAGCCTACCAGCAAAGTACAGAAGTCCACTATATCATAATCTAACTGGAGAGCAATAAGGACGATAATAGGGCAGGGCTCTCGTAGCAGAGTGCCGGTATATCAGCCTCGCTCCTCTGAACGGCTTACGCGGCGGAGAAGGCAGGGGGGTGGGTCCTTCTATGAACTTGATTCACACAGCAAGGCGCGTTTGGTGGTGGCATGACCGCAGTTGCGTAGGCGAGTATCTGATACCCCGTCTCAATATCCCCCCCAAATACATCGCGCTCGGGATATACCGTCAACCTGGCAGGGCCGGGGGCAGCGGGCAATTCTCGCGCGGTGCGATGGGTGAGAGCTCGACTTCGGTGCTGTGATGGCATTCCTCACGGGCATGGTCGTTAATCTGACAGGGTCGGAGGCAGCGACGTAGCCTGGGTGGAATCGATACAGAAGGAAAGTTTGTGTAGGCATGGTCGCTATCCTGGCAGGGCTGGGTGCAGCGGCGTAGCTTGCCTGACTTTACCTACCTACACTAGGACGAGCTCTACGGATTTGTTTAGTGGTCGATGACTGTGAAATCAGGCAGCTCTGTACACGTCTACTTTGAAAGCTGGAATCCTTAGCCCGTTGGAAACCAGGTGATGATGATGATGATCGAGGTTGGGCAATATGCTAGGGTGGTTTAGAGGAACAGCAAACTGATGAGAAGTCAGGATGGTATCATAAACCGGACCGATTTGCTTTAAACACTCTGTCGATGGCGGTGTGGACGGCTACGATACTGATCATAGTCGCGGTCGCTCGCCATCAGAGGGATTTCTGGTTCGAATCTATTTCAAGCCTGGTCGCCTCGTCCGCACCGATCTTCACCCTCTTGGCCCAAGCTAGATCAGCGTCCGCCTTCCGCTTCCGCCTGTCCTGGCCACACGCCGTATTCGTAGTAAGCGCCGCTGAAATGTCGCCATAACCAACCGCGCAGTAGAGAACCCAATCATCTCGATCTCGGATCTTGTCTCCCTGCGTTCCTTCACTTCAGACATGCCCACCTCAACCTTCACCTTCACCTCCACCACCCAGATCGCCTTGCTCCAGACTCAGCTCCGTGAAAAAACATCCGCCTCAAGGAGGCCCGTGCCAGACGCAGCACCGCCGCCAGCCGCAGCCTCCGACCCCACTGCCTTTACGGGTGAAGAGAAAGACGTCGCAAAGCGCCAGGTGGAGTTTCTCAACTTCGAGTGCCAAATAGAGCGCATCTTTATTGCCGACTCGAACATCTTTCACTCTGACTTCTTGAAGCTGTCTCACATCCCCGGCCTGCTCGAGGGTGAAGCCCGGTACCTTTACCGCGAGGCGTTCGATAAGGTTACTGCCAACCCCACCGACCCCAGCAAGTGGGACTGGAAGACCGTCGACAAGTGCCTCAAGGTTCTGAGAGCCCAGTACGTCACTCTAGACCTATCCCTTGCCGCGAGCCGCGCCTTCGACAGCCTGTTTATGAGTGACGCGCCCTTCCAGAACTTCATCATTGAACTCGCCACCTTCGGTGGCCGCTGCGGCAAGACCCCTGAGCAGGTGGTCGAGGCCCTGCGCCTGAAGGTCTCCAACGGACTTTCCAACCAGATCAAAGCCAACACCAACCGCCCCGAGAAGTCTGACTACACCGGATGGGTTGCCCTCTACCAGTCCCTGTACAACAACCTCGAGGGGTCCGAGCACTACGACGCCCTCCGCAAGGCCCGCACCAGCAACCCCGGTAACTCGCACTCGAACAGGGGCGGCGGCAATCAGCCAAACCAGCACCAACACCAGCAGAACCCTGCCCTGATCCTGCCCCCCCCCCCCGGCGGTGATCCCATGGATCTGAGCCGCGCTGATATCGGCATCAACCAGTGCGCCTACTGCAAGCAAGAGGGCCACTGGCGTGACCAGTGCCCCAACCGCACTACCGAAGCTTCGCGCTGGACCAACGCTCCTGCCGGCCGTGGACGCGGTGGTCCCCCTGCCTTTCGCGGACGCAGTGATCCCCCTGCTCCTCGTGGAGGCTTCCCTCCTGCCTTTGCTTTCCCCCCGCAGAACCAGAACTTCAACACTGCCCAGCCCCAGCAGCGGTTCAACAATCAGTGGGGCACCAACCCCTACCGTAAACCATCACAAAGGTGAAGGCCGGGCCTCAGCAAGGCAATCTACAGTTCCACTTGATTAATGCAAACACGCTCGCCTCGCCAGCAGACTTGGCGCATCGTCTTTATGCGCTCCTCCTTGCGCCAATTTGCACAACAGTCGTATTCGCCGAGGGCGAGTTCGAGAGGGATGGAGAGAGAGAGAGACGGCATCGGAGCTATTGTCAAGCTGCTTGTGTCCTGGACACGCATCATCAACGCCTACGGCGGCAGTCTCGAGGTGCAAGATTGCCTACCCGGACGACACCACGTCCACCAAAATCTACCTCGGAGACTTGTGTCGTCCAGTACCGTTCGAAGGCTAACAAAGACTACGGTGCCTCCTACGTCTGCCTGGGTGTTCCGGACGACTACGTGAACAAGATCATCGATAGAGGCATCTCGTCGGGAGTCCGTGTGAAGGTAAAGGGCAAGGTTGGACAGAACGCAGGTCATTACTGGTTCTCTGCTACTACTGACGACTTAACAGCGCAGACTACGCGCATCTTCATCGCCAAGGGGGGTGAGGAGCAAGCTACTTGCATACAACTGCCCCTCACCCAGCTACTCAGTACCATAGAGAGGAACGCCCGCGTTGACGTTATTGTTACAGTCTCTGCCACTCAGACTACAGGGTCGGAGGCAGAGAAGCTCGACATGAGTGATGGTACATTCAACCTGGGCATAAGATCCACGAACTCTATGCAGTGGATACTACCGACATACACGGACCTGCCCTGGAGTTCTCCGGCCGATCCAAGGTTGAGACTGCCGATGCCACGGAGAGACTTATTGCCAGTGACGCTCTGGCCCGCCTTCTCATGGCGAAAATGAAGATTAGCTGAGCTCTAGGGCACGGGTCTGACCTGACCCTCTCCTAGTCACGTATATTTCCTAGTGACGTACATCTTCCTGGTTATGTACATTTCGTCTGCGAGTTCTGATGTTTCTAAATTGATGACCGCGGTGACCTTGTTAGTCGCGCTGCGATGGATAAGCTGACGAGAAAAGTTGCAGAGAAAGCCGTACAGTGTCTGGTTAGTCGTAAGATGGTAGTGGAAACGATTAAGAACTGGAAACCAACCGTTTTAAGAGAGGAGGGTAACTAATTTCCAGTAGCACCAAGTATAAGCAGAAGAGAGGGATGCAAGAAAATAATAACGGGGAATCCGCCGTTCAGACAAGAGAAAGGTAACCGGAAACAGGTGGCTGATCTCCAGTGGTCGATCTATGAGAACTTGCAACTGTCGCCGAATCTGCAAGTACCTGTTCGTCTCATGTTGTTGCATGGCTTTGACGAGTCGTGTGGCGACGAACTGTGATGATTCTGTCACCTCGCGCTTATGGCGACTTACAACGGGAGACAGACGAAAACCACTGCAGCCGAGACCCTACCAAGCGACGTCGACTCCTTACAAGAGGTCGTATCGAAAACATTGAAGTCGAAAGACGCCATTCGCTAAGAGGGCGCCACTGAAAGTTAGCCCTATGACAGGTTTCCAACATGGCGCTATATTGGAGCCTGGCCACCAATAGGGGGATTAAGCTATATAACTCATAAATAAGCTTTCGAAACGTAAATCGCGCGAAAAGGAGGATATGCCGCAGGCAGGATAACGCTTTAGGTGCAGCCCCGAGTATAAACGGTTAACGGTTCTGCAGGGGATATACGCACGGAATCTGGGATGTGAAATAACGACGATTTTCAAGATACCTAAGGACTGGAAAACCAGGAACAGAACTGCATCAAGTATAGCAGGAAGGTTCATTAGCGTTATCGCCATCTGCTATAACCAGGGCTATTAGAAGCCTAACGATAACTCATTTAGTTGCAGCTGGGAGTACCGCTAATATGCACTTTTTCTACTTACGAGTTCCTAGTTCCCATGCCGAACATCTCTCCGCCCAAATTAGGCGAGAAACTGTTACTAGGCGCACTTTCATAGCATAACGCATACATATCATCCAAAAGCATCCGAGAGCCAATCAATTCACGCCGATCGGTAATAAGAAATCAATTTAATACAGATCGTGCGTTAGCTTGCAGAAGGAGGAAGAGGGGGAAAGAAAAAATGCATCAAGTAACCTCGCAACTATCAGCGACTAACAGCAAGCAGGTATTTCTCCCTACATCAATAGTTATTTCTGGAGATCGTTAACTTAATTTGGAACGCGCAAGTGGTTTAGTGGTAAAATCCATCGTTGCCAGTTTGGAATATCCACCAGATAATTCCATAAATTCGATGGGCCCCCGGTTCGATTCCGGGCTTGCGCAATTTTGTTTTATATCTTCTTATGCTCCTTCTCTTATCTAGTTTTCTAGCATATTCTTATATACTTTTGCTATAGCGAGTTTCTGTATTTTGTTGTCTGTTTTCTCTTTTCGGTATATAGTCGATACTAGGCAGTTTGCCGGGAAGCTGAAACGGTTTACAGTTCCCGATTCGGGAATTAGGGAAACGGGAAGGAGAGATATAAGACGGTGCAGAGTACAGACTAATTGCTCCGGTAGCTAATATAATCGCTGTGCTCCCGGGCCCCGGGTCCGGGGTATGTCGTATTCACTACTATATTAGCAGCGGCAGACATGTCGCAAAAGCGTACGCTTGTGCAGTGCATAAGCTGTATCTCTATATATCCCGTCACAAGACCGTTGACTAGGTGCTACCGGAGGGTCGAGGCTATCGTAGAGTCGCTTTACTATCGAATTTGCATATAAACGCCGAAGTAGGTAGTCCTTCAGAACGGCCGCCGAAAGATTGCGAAATTTTATATTATAGCATTACACCTGCGTATAGGCCTTAGAAGGTCGAGATTGTGGCCTCGGTCCATATCCACTGCATAGCTGAGCAGGCGCTCCTGTAGGGCCCAGTGCCTGGCGCGTATACTGCTGTCCGCTGTAATATCGGCCTATTATTCGGGAATCCGGGAGCCTATATGAATTGCCTAGATGGATATTCACGAGCCTCAGGAGAGTCTACCAATGATATAAGCAATAGAGTCTAAATAATTAGGAGAAGAGTTTTTTCTTCTTCTTTCATTCAGGATGAAATCTATCTAGGGGTGTTGCGCGTGCGTAGGAAGTGAAGGTTCTCCTTTTCGAGTTTAGGAAAGCGACCTTTCGAATAGGGAACGGAATCAGAACCTGTGCATCCCAGCATGTCGGACGCACATGGTGCAGGCCATCATCGCAACGGAACAAAACGAGGCAGACGATTCTGAAGGATTGGACGTCTTGCACTCCCCTCGGTCAGGACAACCTAAACGTGGGTATGGGAGGTGAATGTCGTGTGTGTAGGCCCGGGCCATGTGTTTGGATGGTACTTATTAGTATCATAGGCACGCCCCGTTGAGCCTGGGATGTTGGCCTAACGTACTAGCAACGCTATAGGTTCCCCGTTTTGATTGAGTTCTTTGTATGTCGGTTTGGAGTTTGTTGCTGGGGGCGGTAGAACCCTTGGCTCCAGATGGCAGACAAGGGGGCTCCGCTTGGTAAGTATCTGTATTACTTAGGTGGTGTGTACCTACCTACCTGCCCACGTGGCTGACGGGGATCCAGTTTTGATCCAGTTTGAAAGCAGTTTGACATCTATTTTTTTCTTCTCTTTGCATGCAGACGCGGGATCTTTTGTGTTTGCTCTCGTCTCGTTCGAAAGCAGAGAAATAGATGCAGGGGGACAAGGGGGTCAATACGGGATCAGCCGTGAGCTCCGATTTGTAAGATTTCGATGATCCTTTCATGCCATGTACCGCAGTACTATGTACCACAGTGCTGCGGGACCTACAGTTCTCCATTCCCGTGAAGGTCTGTAGCAGGAGGATAGGCTTTTTCAAGCCGTGCTGGGCAAGAGTCAAAATCAGAGGGGATTGGCGTACTGGACGAAGCTGCGACTAGAATAAGAAAGCCTCCAGAAGCTTGGAAACACATCGTCTTGTTCTAGGCTGGCTTGGCTGATTCCCCGGCCCGTGGGCGCCCCAGATTTATGGCCTAGTGGCCCCCGTACTACTTACTCAGTACTCTCACTACGTACTCCGTATTTGATGCCACATGGCGATCCTTTCTACCATACCTCCACAGAACACAGTATTCCCACTGCTGCGAATCCCAAGCCTCACTCACAACCTCCTTCTTTCAGCGCTTACGACATGTGTCCTCTGGCCAACGTTGGCGACCACCCCCACTGACCTATGTTGCGTCGCACTGTCCGGCTTGTGTTCTTCGGACGAGATTCTTGGATACATCGGGCCCCTTTTTTTGCGGTGCTGGTGAAACCTTGAAACAAAGTCCGCACTATCGGTAAGAATCCGACCCTCCGACCCTCCGATCTTCCATTGCAACCCCACGCGGTGCTGCAGTTCGACAGCCATGGGTCTGCCACTGGGGCCGGCCCCATCCAACCCCTGGCGAAGATCATGCGTGCTTGCGCCGCTGTCCAGATCTGTCCACTGATGATGACGCCCTTCCTTCCACTTTCCTATGCATTCCTCACCCCTAAATATAAACAGCCCTGGCCCGCTCGAAGCTGACCCACGGAATGCGTCTCCCTTGGCAGTTGAATTTGCCTTTGCGCACTTCTTGATCCTCCATCCGTCCATCCTCCCGACTCTGCCCTGCCTCGACACGCGAAACGCCGAGACGCACGGAAACGACGATCACCAAACGTCCCCCTCTTCCCACGAGCCTCGCCAGCCTACGAAAGGTGCTGGCGCTGGCCATTTTGGTCGGACCTCGCCCGTCCTACAGCCACAAACCGCATGCCACGGGTCTCTCTCCTCCGTCGACGATGGTCCATCACTCTCGACATGGCTCTCCACGCCCTCCTTCCTAGTTTTGTCGCCGACGCTCTGTGGCCTGAGCTCCCCAAGAGTCCCCTCGCCACTCACAAACTACACCCGACCTCCTATCTCGACGGTCTGCGCGGGATCGCTGCCATGATCGTATTTTTCTGCCACTACACCGAAGAGAACCACCAGTACCTCGTCCCGACCTACGGCTTCAATGTCGACGGCAAATCCTCCCTCGTCCAACTCCCTTTCCTCCGAATCTTATACAGCGGCAGACCGATGGTGCACATATTCTTCGTTATATCCGGCTTCGTGCTGTCATACAAGCCGCTCAAGGCCATACGTGCAAGAGATCTGGAGAAATGTTACGCCGCACTCGCATCCTCGACCTTTCGGAGACCATTCAGGCTGTTTGGGCCATGCATCGTGTCCACGGCCATAATAGGAGTGCTGATCCAGATGGGCCTGATGTACAAGCCTCTACGGACTAACTATCTGCAATTTTGGGCCTGGATCGACGCCGTCTTCCACTCCATCACCTGGCCGTGGGCCTGGGACTTCGACTTGCGACCCGCGTTCGACGTCCACCTGTGGTCCATACCCATCGAGTTCATCCACTCGTACATGCTGTTCCTGACCCTCCTAATGCTCTCCAGGCTACGACCCCAAGCCCGAACAGTGACCATGGTCCTTCTTTTGGCATACGTCGTGGCGTGCGGCAAGTGGGCGGCAATGGAGTTTTATGCCGGGATGATGTTAGCCGACATCCACATCAAGCGCTCAGCAGAAGCAACATCATCAATAAAGCAATACGAGTCGGTGGAGCCATCCGCGAGTGTCAGCCCGGGCACCCTGCGCCCGTACATCGAGAACCCGGCCCTCCACTATGGCATCCACATCAGCCTCCTCCTCTTTGCCCTTTACACCGAGGGTTGGCCGAACTTCGACGCCCCCAAGACGCCCATCATCAGCTGGCTCTACACGCACACGCCCTCGTCCTTCCCGCCGGTCGACAACGTCACCCCGCAGAAGTTCTGGTTCGCCGTGCAGGCCATCATCATGGTCTGGACCTGCGGCGAGCTGCACTTCGTCAAGCGCTTCCTTGAGGGCCCCATCCCGCAGTACTGCGGCCACCTCAGCTTCGCGGTCTATATTGTTCACGGGCCGGTGCTCGAGATCTTGCAGAAGCGTGTCGCGGGCACGCTATACCAAGCACCGATGGCTGCGCCGGGTCTGCCGGGGTATAGACCGGAGGTGCTACCCGGTGGAGTCAAAGGGCTCGTGGGCGTGCACACCGCGACGCAGAGAACGTTGGCGTGGGCTTTGGGACTGGCGATACTGGCGCCGATCGTCATCTGGGTGGCGGATGTGTTCTGGCGGCTGGTGGATATCCCGATGATCAAGCTGGCGCGGACGATCGAGATGAAAGTGGTCGATAATGAGGGCGAGCTGGGAAGACCACAGGAGGGGCGTTAAATTAAAAATCACCCAGGAAAACCAAGGGCAAAATGAGAAAAAGTCATTTTGATAGCATAGAGCATTGGTATGGCGTTTAAGATTATTCGAGATCAAATGGATTCAGACTTTACCTTCCAGCTAAGTTGAGCTGTCGTGGGGCGAGAGACGTGCTGCGCCGCGCATTGCTTATCCCGGATCCTGGCTTGTGGTAGTAGCACTACTACGGAAGTCGGTCCATAGCCACTCTTGGACTCTCACGACACGTACCACAACTATAGCATGGGAAGACGGGCCGAAGACATGTGAAAGCCGTGGTAGCATGTTCCTCGTTCCTCGCAGGACGGCGTACCGAGATTCAACGAGACCGGGCCGGTTTTCGCTGGCCATTCGTCACACGTACGTACACCTTCAAAAGTGGCTCGACGGACATGACCGCAAGCGAAGGTTTCACTAGTGCTTACTTACTGCGGGTTAACATTCCGACGGTCTTCCCCAGACGGAGGGGTTTTCTGGTTTTCTTGTTTTTTTTTTGGGTTGTTTTTGTTTTGAAACTGTCGTACCCGTCGTACCCGTGCATGTGACTTCGCGATTGACCCGCCTCTCTCCTTGGAATCGGAGCTGAGCGGGGGTGAGTCACGTCGGGCTTACTCACGTTCACGATCATGCGCAGTTGAGAGTTGCGCGTTCGGCGTCGAGTCACCCTCATCCAGGTCTACCTGGACACCTACCAATAATTATTCCATCAGGCATGCGAGAGGGTGGTTGTGCTTTGTCAGCTTAATTTTTTCCCTCCCATTCCAGCTTCGCCCCTGCATTGAACCTGAATTGAACCTGAGGACGACATACATCCACCCATCCATACATAGATACATCCCACACACTTCTCCCCGACAAACAATCTCCTCCGGCGGATCAGGCTACAGTCAGTCAGTTAGATCAGCACGAGCTAGAGGTCGACGAAACGACAGAGGACGCCCAACCGCCCAGCCCTGCCCAGCCCTGCCCACCATGGAAGCGCAATGCCAGTGCGGCGCCGTCACGTTCAAGACGCCCCTCGCGAGGCCGCTCGCGCTGTACATATGCCACTGCGCCGAGTGCAGGAAGCAGTCGTCGTCGGCGTTTGGCACGTCGGCCATCTTTCCGCGGTTTCAGATGCCGGATGCGGAGCTGCTTAGTTGTTATACGTGAGTAAATCGAGTTCCGTGTGGCTTCTTACCTTTCCACTGGATACGTCCCGGCGCAGAACGAGCCGGGAACGTTGGGAGGAGGGGGGAAAGCATTGACATGAAGGAAGAGGAAGTAGAACGAGAAACACCTCGGACGTGCCTAATTGAGTTCTCATATACAGACGACCCACTGTATCGGGACAGACACTCTACTGGTGAGTTTGATGTCGCAATGGGGACCTTGATGGCGAGTCATAGTGGAAGATGGATGAGCATACCTACTCATACGCTGGGCACAGCTACTTCTGCAAGGCATGCGGAACACGACTAATCCACACCACACCGGTGAGTCTACCCTCATCCACATCTACCTACCTACCTACCTACCTTCCTTCCTTCCTTCATTCCCTCCCTCATCTATCCTCCCC